>JAODAL010021616.1:0-66638 GCA_025379985.1 Phyllomedusa bahiana
TGCCCTTTCACCCAAAACTTTAAGGGCCCTGAATTTTTAAATCCCTGAGCTATCCGTCTTTCCCGATTTAAAAAATCCCCTACAAAAATAATAACTGTTCCTTTTTTTTTTTACCTGCACTCCCTTTCCCCCGAAAAAAATAGTTGGGCTGCTTTCCGGCCTGCAAGGAAGGGGAATTTTTAAATATAATATATATATTTAAAATATCTGCCCTATATAAAATTTAAAATTTTTCCCGCTCTTTCTACCTCTATAACGTGTTTCCCTCCCGGCATGATGGGCTGTGAAAGGTTTCCCTTTTAACCCCCTTCCCCAAAAAATTTGGGGGTTTGGGGATATGCCCCAGTGGGAAGGGACTTCCCAAAAGGGAAGTTTGCATACGGCCCTGGAGATCGCCGGGGGGCTTGGGGGGGCGGGGCCCGGGGCGGGGATCGCGGGGAAAGGAAAACCCGCCCGGGAAATTACCGTGGCTTAATTTCCCCCTTCCCCCCGCGGGGTTTAAAAAAAGGCCCCTTTTTCCGCAGCCTTTTCCCTGGGGCCCCAATAATGAAGGCCCCAGGCGGAGGAAATGAGCTCCCTCTGCCCACGATCGGCGAGGGGGCGGGGACTGATGCCCCTCCGGGCCCCTCTCCTACCCGACTCCCGGAAAGCCCGTTGAATGCCAAAAGGGTAGTTGGTGCCCTCACCAGGGCCCAAAAATGAAATTTTTGGGCATGGTGTTTCCTAGTTTTTCCATGGGGGGACCCTTTGCACAGCAAAATAACGCTGTGCCCCGATTGCCCCTTCAAACAGGGAACCCAATGTTGCTTTTTCCCCCTGGGGATTTGAAATTACAAATCCCCCTGGGGGAAAATTTAAAAAAAATGTGGGGAAAAAATAAAAAAAAAAAGGGAAAACACAAAACAAAAAAATAAATTTTTAAAAACCCTACACAGCCCCCCTTTTTCCCTTTACAAACGCCAATCGCCCCCCAAAAAAAATCAAAAAAAAATAAAAAAACCCCTTTAAATTTGGGATCGCCCCGGCGTAAAAAGTTCCCCCTATAAAAACTTTCTTTTTAATTAACCCGGGGTTTGAAAGCCGTAAAAAACAAAAAACAAAAAAAAGTACAAAAATTTGCGATTTTTGTGCATCTGCGAAAATTAAATGGGAAAAAAAGCGATTTAAAAACTTATATAAAAAGCCCAAAAATTGTACCAATTAAAAGTAGTTCTTTTCCCCCAAAAAAAAAGTTTTCCAATTTTCTGTTTTAGGAAAAAAAAAAAGGTTTTGGATCTCAAAAGACTGGATGCTTTAAAAATTATTTAAAAAACAATGGAAAAACTATTTTTTTTTTTTAAAAATGCTTCCCAAAATTTAAAAAAAAAATTTTTAAAAAAAGGGGGATCCGGGTTTAAACGTTTTTCGACCCCGAGAGTAAAGATTTTTTGGTCATGGTTTTGCACGGGAGTGGCTGTGAAAAAAAAAAATAAAAAACACTTAATTTTTATTGGCCCGTTTTTTTCTTTCCCTGCCTTCCCAAAAAAGGATTTAAAATTTATCAAAAAAGTTGGCCCCCCAAAAAAATTTTTTACCCAAAAAAAACCCGGGCCAAATCATCCCGCAAAAAAACAAGCCCCCACACAGCTCCGTACACAGAAAAATTTAAAAAAATTATGGGTCTAGGACTTTTGGCGATGCAAATAAGTGTTTTCCTTTTTTGAAAAAAAGTGGGTTTTTTTTGTGTAAAAAAAAGGGAAAAATAAAAAAAAAATACAAAATTGGGTTTGGGTTTTAATGTTTCGACCTGATGAGAAAACTAGCCAAAGTCAGCTTTACTGCCCCCGGTGCGCTGTTTTAAAAAAAAAAATAAAAAACACCCACCAAAGGAAAGGGTGTTAAAATTTTTTTCAAAAAAGCCTAAAAAAAACCTTAATAAAAAATGATCAAAAGGGGGGCAAAATTTCCCCCCCTAAATTTGGGACTAATAAAAAAGTCAACTCATCCACAAAAAAACAAAACCCTAATCCAAAATCCCTTTACCCGAAAACTGAAAAACTTTTTGGTATCCGAACCCCGGCAAAAATTAAAAAAGCAATTTTTTTTAAAAGACCTATTTTCAAATTGGGGTAAAAGTAAATAAAAAAATAAAAAAAAACCATTTTTAAAATTATAATCATTGCAATTGTACCCCCCCATTTGTAAAGATAAATTTCCTATAAATTTTTTAAATGCACGGCGGGAAATTGTAAAAAATTTAAAGCCCCCCAAAAAAAAAATGGCGGGAACGCGTTTTTCCCCCCATTTTCATAAACCCCAAAGCAAAAAAAAAAAAAAAATTTTGGAAAACCTTTTGCACCAAAAAAGGGCCCAATACACCCCTAGATGAGATTTTGAAAAGGGTGGTGAATCCAAAATGGGGTGACTTCTGGAAGGTTTTACCCGTTTCTGGTATTTTTTTTGGGGGGTTTTTAAATGCGACATGGCCCCAAAAAATCTGCGGTTTTCCCAAAAACCAAGGTTTAACCCCTCCCCCCCTTATAAGCCCCGCCATGCGCCCCCAAAAAAGCAGTTTACACCCCCAGGGAGGGTATTTTCTGGGAAATTGGAAGGGAAAATTTTCGTAAAAAGGGTTTTGGGTTTTTTTTTTTACCAGGTTTTCCCTTTTAAAAATTATTTTTTTTCAGCCCAAAAAAATTTAGGGTTTTTTGGGAAAAAAAAGGTTTTTTTTAAAAATTTTTACGTCCTTTAACCCCTAAAAAAATTTTTGTGACAAAAACTGTGGGGTCGATAAAGCTCAAACACCCCTGGATATAAATTTTTAAGGGGTTTTGTAGTTTCCAATTTGGGGTATTTTTTTGGGGGGGTTTATTTTAAATTTTTTGCACCCTTTGGGGTCCGCAAAAATGAAATGGCCCCTAAAAAAAATCGTAATGAAAATGAGACCCCAGAGTCCGTAGGTGCTCCCCCTTTTCTGGGGGCTTGTGGGTTGGGGCAAAAAAAATGGGGACAAGGGGGCCCCTATGGGATATTCTGGAAAAAAGGGAGAACTGGGGAATCAATATTAATTTGCCATTTCCCCGATCACATTACTGAAATTTTTTGTTTAATAATGGGTTTAAAAAATTTAAAATCCCCCAAAAAAAAAGTAAAATTTTTTTAAAATTTATTTCCCCTTTGCTTTAATTCCTTTTTTGAAACCAAACCCAATGGGTTAAAAAAAACTTCCTAAATTTCAGTTTTGAATTTCTTTAAAGGGTTTTTAGTTTCTTAGATGAGGTCATTTGTTGGGGGGTAAACTAAAAATACAGGTCAATCCCAAAATAAAGTTGAACTGGATGGTTTCCCAAAAAAAATGTGGGCGGGAAATTTTGTTGAAAATTTGAAAATTTTTATCTAAATTTCCCAAGCCCCCTAAAAGTCGTAAAAAAAAAAAAAACATTTTAAAAAAAATTTGGCCCCCAAAATTTTCAGCAACATATGGTAAAAGCTAGTTTTTAAAAAATTTTTGAGTGGAAAAAACTATTGTTTCAAAGCAGAAAATTTTTTAAGTTTTAAAAATTTGGGAAATTTTTTTAAAATTTTTTACAATTTTTTTTATTTTTTCCCCAAAAAAACAAAAATTTTTTGGACCAAAAATTTGGTTTTCTATTTTAAAATTTAATGTGTCAAAAGAAGGAAAAAAAAAATCTTGGGAAAACTGGATAAAGGGTTTAAAATGTCAAAAAATTATTCTAATTTTAAAGTGACCTGACAGATTTCAAAAAGGGGCTCTCTCAAGGGGGCCAAAAATTTCTCCGGCGGGGAAGGGGTTTTAAGCAAGACTATTTGAAATATAATTTCCTTTTGTATTTTAGATAAGGATTTAGCAGAGTTTAACTTAACCATTGTTTTATGGATTTTCAAATGATCTGCTCTTATCTCAAAGCAAAAGCCAATGAAAAAACAGGGGTTAAAATTTTTTGAAAATAATTTTTTGTGCAGTTATTCCCTGGGCGTTATCTGTCATGCGAGCCTTTAACAATTTGGGGTAGTTTCCCGGGACGCCGTGACCACAGGCCTGCAACCATTTTTCTGTCCCTGGGAGTTTGCTGCAAATTCGAAGCCAAACCCCCCCCTTCCCTTTTTTTTGCTTGCTTTGGCTTCCCGGGAAAACCCCTCTTTCCCACCCCCACGTTTGGTTTTCCCATTTCCCCCGCCTTTTGCTTAAAAGCAGTTTTTCGTCCCCCCAGAAAAACCAAAAGTTTTCCCCAATTTTGTTGCAATTTTTCCGCTAAAATTTCTGTCTCTGCTTTGTTTTGCCCCCCCCCTGTTGGGTTATGCCCTGACCCTGTTTAAAAACAAATAGCAACTTTTTATCCCTTTTTTTTGGGGATGGGGGGTTTTAAAACAATTAAATCCACACTTTTCCAAAGGGCAATTTTAAAAACCCCTTTTTAAACCTTAGAATGAACAATAAAACTGAACCCCTTTATTTTATGCAATAGAAATTATAATGAAATTTAAAAAAAAACACTGCACTTGGTCTGTTTTAATAGAGCGTCCCAAGAGCAATTACTTTGTACCAAATTAATTTATTTTAACACAAAATTGACAACATCTTGTTCTCTATGTAGATAGTGAAAGTTGTTTTAACACAAGATTGACCATACGTTGTTCCCTATATAGATAGAAAAGGATTATTTGTATCAACTCCAGAGTGACCATATGTTGCTCCCTATATAGATAGCTGTGATGAAATGAAACATAATTTGATCCAGCTCGATCACTGGATCATAAGTGTTCAGGGGAAACAAATGCTCCTTCAGATAGGAAGTAAGTCTCAACATGTGGTCCTGCTTCAAAAGCCCCTATCACCAATTTTCACAGGTTCCTCACAGACACCTTGGAGACCCAGGCAATGAGAACTGTAGTTAGAGAGAGGTGTGAAGTGGTTCAAAGAGATGGATGAGTTACAGCGGATTCGAGATTTCATAAAGAATTATGGAATAATCGTGCATCACAAGCACACCCCAGTTTCATATTTTTAAATAGGAAAGCGTCCCGCATGCATAGATATCACTCCCTTGTTGTAGGACCAACAAGCAGGGAGAAATGGGAAACTGGTACCAAGAACAGAGCAGCGAGAGTCTGGTATTCCAGCGTAGCTTGGGCCCATCCAGTTCTGATGGTACCATTGGCACAGCTCTGCTCCATTCCCCTGCCAAAATATTAGAAGCTGGAACAAGCATGGCTCTGGTTGGCGGGGAGTGTAGACTGTCCCAAGGGTGTGACAGGGGTGTGACGTAGGTGTCCCAGTATAGTTAGAAGTGAGAGTCCCACCTGAGCCCATTGTTGTCTTTATTGTAATGAGGGTACATGCACCAACATGCTAATTGACCTTGAACTGGTCTATTGCCTCGATCACCCTGATCCCACGTGTCCCTATTCTCGGTCTTGAATATATCGCTGATGGCAGTCTACTGGGATGGCAGAGTGTGTAAACAGATGTGGGTAAACAGATCTCTCTCAGTCGTTCAGGATTGTGGGCGAGTGGGGTATGCTCTTCCACTCCCTGGGTCTTCCTATGCCCGTGTGGACAGGGGTTAACTGTGAAGCCATATCTGGCCAACCTTATGTACCCCAAGAGGGAGCGCAATGTCACAAATACACCCCAAGTCAAACTGTCGACCCCAAAGTGGGGCACAGGTCTTCCTGACAGATTGGTGGTAGCAAGGTGGGATTGAGACAATAGTGTGTGAGTTCGCCGCCCGTACTCCCAGACACTAAGGACCACCAGCTCAGAATTAGACAGTCATAGTGCAAATACATTGTGTTTGTTACATTCAGGCTGCAGTTTTGTGTCCGTAATCAAGGGTTACAAGGAAGAGCGTTCGTGGCAGGGGCAGAAATAACCAACCGGCCAAAGCTGTGGTCCCTGAGGGAACAGATAGCAAAATTAGCCAAAGCGAAATGGAGCTCAGCTCAGACCGGGCTGTGGACCATGAGGAGGTGGATGCCGAGCTTCAAGGTGAGGGGGAGTCCAGCTCGGGCTCCTTAGGGAGCCAGTTGCAAATTGCCCTGGCTAAAATCGCGGCTGGGGACCTCGTCACCTACTATATGAGGCACTCCTAGCAGCTGCAGAACTTAATTATCAAGCGTAGGTAGCAGATGTAGAATGTTGTGAGTTGGCAGAGGTTGCCAGAGTTGGATTTTCACGAGCGAGCAGAGGCAGAGGAACGTCAGCGTGAGCATGAGCACCAACTGCAGGTGCTCCAGATACACACCTCACAGCCCACCCCAGCAATTCAAGAGTCCCCTGAGACCTGGGTCCCAAAGCTATGTCTGGAAGACTTCCCAATGCTGGATATAGGTGAGGACCTAAACACCTTCTTGCTGGCATTTGAGAAAATTTGCCGCCTGCACTATCTACCTGTGGACCAATGGGTCCGGTTCCAAACCCCTTAACTCAGAGGTAAATCTTTGGGGATCTGCCCAGCGATAAAGCCTGACATACCGGAAGAAGCTCCAAAGTTTGCAACAAGGTCCTACCGACAGCTGGGCTGACCACATACAGGCCCTCCTGAGAGTAATCGACCAGTGGACTTTGCTGTTGGAGCTCACCACCGTCCAGCAGCTGAAGGAACTCATCGCAATGGAGCAATTCTTGTGGAACTGCCTAGAAAACTACCAGAAAAACCTTTGTGACAGGAAATCACAGGGGCTTCTCCCACAGCAAACCTTATAGACAATAATGCCAACATTTGGGAACTGGAGGCAAAGAAGCACACCAGCTGGAAAGGGCACTTGTGGTGTCAGTTGTCCCTACCCCTAAGCCTAGGTGGCCCCCAGCCCATTCTCTATCAATGGGAGAACTCCAACTCTGTCACCTTTGCAAACAGCAAGGACACTTCGACACCGTGTGTCCCCAGCATCAGAAGGGCACATCTCAGTCCCCTTTCCAGAGACCACCCAATGTTTTGTGTGTTGGTGGGGAAGCCCCCTGATAACAATCAGCCTGTCACCCTAGGCCGGGCCGTGGCCATGGCACTCCTTGTTACCGGCACTGAGATGACTGTGTTATTAACCTTCATACTGATGGGAATTTGGGGGTGAGTAATGTGATGTGTCCCTCTCCATCCTGTGGAGAGGAGGTAAAGTCAGCAGGCTGCAATGAGGCAGAGGGTGTCATTTGTTGTCCCCTGATGTGACAGCAGAGGGGACAGACAGGAAGCAGACCGCTGCGGTGGGGGAGCATGCTGGTGGGGGAGCATGCTGGTGGGGCAGTGCTCCCAGGTAAAGCCACAGAGCAGGGTCTTCCCACATTCGGGGGGAGGGGCAAGGTTAGGCTGACTGAGGCAGCAGCCAGGACAGACAGAGGGTAGACCGCTGTGGTGGGGAAGCATGCAGGTGAGGCATGGCTCCTAGATAAGGCCACAGGGGAGGTTCTCCCCACAACCGAGATGTCGGAGGGCCAGGTTAGACCTACTGAACTGGCAACAGTGTCTGAATCCAGGGGAGGCTGTGCTTCTAAGGCGATTTAATCCATAGACTTTGATCCTGGGTTGGTCTGTTGTCTTGATCACCCCGATCTCACGTGTCCCTATTCTCAGTCTGGAATATATCGCTACCCTGGACAGGTTCCTGGCCTGTAACTAACGAGAAACTGGTGGCAGTCTATTGGGATGGCAGAGTTCTGTTTCACCGGTGCGGGTAAACATATCTCTTCCAGCCATTCAGGGTTGTCGGTGAGTGGGGTATCCTCTCACATTCCTTGGGTCTTCCTGTGCCTGTATGGACTGGGGTTACTTCTGAAACTTTATCCGGCTGAGCATGCATACCCCTAGGGGGAGCGAACTGTCACGAATACACCCCAAGTCAGGCTGTCGACCCCCGAGTGGACACGGGTCTCTTGACAATAGCAAAAATAGTTTGTTTTAACACAGAAGTGATCATACATTGCCCCTTTTATAGAAAAGAATCATTTGTTTCAATACAGGAATGAACATAAGTTATTCCCCATATAGGTAATAAATCACATATGAGCTTTCAACCTTCAATAATGTTTTTTTCAAAAGGTCCATGATAATAGGAGTGCATTTTTGATGGTATACAATGAAGGATATTCATCACAGAGATGACCATTCATTGTTCCCTATATACATAGCAAAAATTATTTCTTTCAACACAGGAATAACCATACATTGTTGCCTATATAAGAAGCAAATTCCATATAAGCAGTAACCCTTAATTTATCTACAGAACCTTCAATAATATTTTTAAAAGGTCCATGATAATGTGTGCATTTTTTGACTGTTTTTAACTGTGCACAATGGAGGATAAAGACAAAAAATCCTCCACATTAAAAAACCGTTTATAAACCTCTTTAGCAGCACTAACTATACTTTGACTATGGGAAAGTGAGTTGCTAACTTCAACTATCAACAGGAACATTTAGGGAGACATGTATGATCGGTGATTTTCACCCTTTTTCTGGCGTAAAATGCGCCTAAGTGAGTGTCTACGATGTCTAATGCTCCTAATGAATGTGTTGGGTGCATTGTTCGTAAGACTCGACACTTTCTAATGTGCCCAACATGAAGGGGTGTTCTGGGAGCGTTCTGGGGCATGGTGCACCACACTCATAATATTAGACACATATATGAATGTGGTTTGGCAAAACTAGTCGCATTACTGCTCGGACAGGCAGACCTATTTCAATGTGGTCTGCCTGAGGCTGAGGAGTCGAAGTGGAGCTAGATTTGCTGTATAATAAAAAGTAATTTATGATAATTATCAAACTATATAAAATAAAATTATTTAAATTTAATAAAAAATTTAATCATTAGGGATGAGCGAATCGATTCTAATGAAGTGGAATTCATTTAGAATTTCAGGGATAATTCGATTCTGAATGAAGCCGAAGTTCATGGCGATTTGCAGTAACAAATCTAAAATGGCCATGAGTACATGGCCTGACATGGTGCAAAGAACTATGAGAGGAAGAAAGAAACACCCTCAATGACATGTGCAGACACACAGCCAATCAGCAACCAGTCAGATTCTGTGACGTCACAGTCCTATAAATAGGGCAGCCATATTCAATTCTGCCACTTCTCACTTTGTCTCCTAAGCAAAAGCATCTGGCTGTAGCAGCACTACATTGCACGCTGTGCAAAATACTTCCGATTTTTGAGCTACTGGGGTGAAACACCTTCACAAGTGTGTGTCATATATACACCTGTTCCTGAACCAGCATTTTTTTTATTTTAGGATATTGCAATCTGTGGTCAAGAGTAAATGTATCCCCTTTTGTGGGGTATTCAGTGTCAGATTCAGGGTGTATTTCTGCCCCATACAAGCCTGAAATCCATCACTTTCATTCTGTAGGGTATTTTATTCTGAGCCCAAGAGTTAATTTATGCTCTGTTTGTGGGGTATTCTGAGTCAAATCCAAGGTGTGTGTCCATGCCCTCATCATCCCACACCTAGACTATTGCAACATCCTTCTCTGTGGCCTCCCATCTAGCACCCTCGCTCCCCTTTAATCCAATCTTAACTCTGCTGCCCATCTGATTCCCCTCTCTCCTCATTACTCCTCTGCCAATCCCTTCACTGGCTGCCTATTGCCCACACCAGACTCATGTGACCATGATATGTAGTCGCCACGTCTCCAGTCCCCTGAACAGACAGATTTTGCAGCATCTGTTCACGGACATGAAGCAGTGGAATGACGTTGTTCATCCCGTAGTCCTGGCAACTGACAAATAACGTGGCCTCCTCAAAGACGCATGAGCTTCCAATGGCTGACATAAAAATTACACAGTGGAGTATTCCTGTCCTCTTGGATCATCAATAAATCATTAATGGACTCTGTCTGTTTTATATATTTCTCTCTGTTTTGCTCTGTTTTTCTCTGTTCATAGATTTTTCTCTGTTTTGCTCTGTTGTTCTCTATTCATAGATTTCTCTCTGTTTTGCTCTGTTCATATTTTCTTTGTTCTGTTCAGCTCAAGGAATGTGTGTTTGGTGGTGTAGAAATGGCTGAAGTTCATACATAGTTTCCTGGACATTTTTAGAATGTCTTGCAGATGGGTAGAAGACGTGAGGAACAGTTTGACAACCAGATTAAACACGTGCGCCATGCATGGCGCATGGCTCAGTCCTCCTCAGCACAGCGTGGATGCCATATTCTTTCCATTGTCTGTCACCATGGTTCCGATTTTCAGTTGTCGCGGAGGAAGCCAGGAATCGATTTTGTCTTTCATGACCCGGAGCAGTTCCTGTGTGACTTCGTTTGCCCAGGCATACCAGGTGTAGAGCTGCATGAAACTCTCTGTATATGGCTGTCTGTATCTAGGTATACTGTTATGCCACGGTCTATTTAATAGGAGTCTCTCCACACTTCCGTCAGTCCTTATAGTGATGCAAATAGACCAAAATATATGAAATGCATTTATTCGTTGACTCAAACCAGATAGTCTTGATATCAACAATACCAACAATATTAAAATGTGTTAGAAGGATGGCAAGTATACTTAATTTAGAGTGAGTCAATCCATGACCTCCTTGCGATATGCATGCATCCGATGAGGATAGCTGGGAGACGCCGACACCAGGTACGAGACACAGCTGCAACGTTTCGAAGGTGTTTTCCTTCTTTGTCAAGCATGCGTGTTAGATTGCATGGGAGGTACTTATACCTATCCATAGTAAAAAACATTAAAGTGACACAACACATATTGTTATATATTATTGTTATATTGTTTTAGATTGTATGTTTATATGTGTTGTGTCACTTTAATGTTTTTACTATGGATAGGTATAAGTACCTCCCATGCAATCTAACACGCATGCTTGACAAAGAAGGAAAACACCTTCGAAACGTTGCAGCTGTGTCTCGTACCTGGTGTCGGCATCTCCCAGCTATCCTCATTGGATGCATGCATATCGCAAGGAGGTCATGGACTGACTCATTCTAAATTAAGTATACTTTGCCATCCCTTCTAACACATTTTAATATTGTTGGTATTGTTGATATCAAGACTATCTGGTTTGAGTCAACGAATAAATGCATTTCATATATTTTGGTCTATTTGTATCACTATAAGAGCTGCATGAAACTGCCATGCCCTGCACATGTGGTATGCTGGAGGAGGACTAAGACCCAATCGATGCAGTGGAGGCTGAGGTGGTGGAGGAGGAGGAGGCGGACATTGGTGCAGGATCAGCAATTTGATAACGTGGAGGAGAAAGCAGCGTCTCCTGTCCAAGTTGCTGGCATGGTTCGGCAGGAAGGACATTCACACAGTTGGCACTAAAGGACATGTACTATACCTGACCGTAGTTACAGCTCCACACGTCCACGCTGCCATGCACTTTGGAAGACACCGACAGGCTCAAGGACTGGCCCACCTTCTCTTCTACATATTTGTGCAGGGCTGGTACTGCCTTTTTTTTAAAATAAATGACGGCTCTCCACCTCCACTCTCCACCTCGGCTTGTCACAAGCCATCAGTTCTCTGAACAGTGCAGAGTCCACCACTTGAAAAGGGAGGGACTGCAGTACCACCAACTTGGACAGGAGCATGGTCAGCTTCTGCACATTAGGATGGCAAGACGCATACTGCTGTCTCTTGGCAATCGTCTTGGTGACCGACTGCTGACGCCATGAGAGGCGAGGAGAAGGAGAATGTGAACCGGTAGATGATGGGAAAGACAGACATCTCCCTTCGGCAGAGGTGGTGGAGCCTTGATGGCCTGAAATGGGTTGCATGCCACTGCGTGCTGCTGCTGCTGCAGCAGGTTGGACCACCACATCAGAGATACGTTTCTCCCAGGCCACTGGATGGTGACACTGCATATGTTGATGCAGGGCCATGGTGCCGACTTAAGGTCCCTGGCCACGCTTCACTTTCTGCCCACAGATTCTACGTATAGCCATGTTCACCTCCTCCGTTGTCTTGGCAACAAACTGCCACACCGCCAAGTAGGTGATTTTACCACCAACGCTCCGCACTGACTGACTGCTACCACCACTGCCTCGGTGAGCTCCTGCGCTGTTACTTTCTGGGCCGAAAGGGACCTGTGAAGCGGGTGGTCTACCCCGTGGCCATTTGGCTCCTGACCTCGCACTGCTGCCACGCCGCTGACTACCTGCCACACTACCGACTTGCCGGCTGCACTACTGCCTGACGTGCAAGCTGCCGCCCTCTTTTGCCGATGATGATGATTATTGCAGAGGGATGGCTGAGGATTGTAGTTCACACACATACCAGGAAAATACACAATATAATACAACAGATATTGCAGAGGGATGGCTGAGGATTTTAGTTCACACACATACCAGGAAAATACACAATATAATACAACAGATATTGCAGAGGGATGGCTGAGGATTCTAGTTCACACACATACCAGGAAAATATACAATATAATACAACAGATATTGCAGAGGGATGGCTGAGGATTGTAGTTCACACACATTCCTGTGAAGAGATGAAGAGAAACATGATCAGATGATAGCAGGATGCTTCGGTCCTATTTCTTAAAATCACTTAGAATCTATCACTTTCAAATCTAGCAGTTCCAAATAATGCACTGCTATAGATGGTAGCTTGACTGATGGTCAGATTGACCTCAGCTCTTAAAGTTATGTAAACCACCCCATGAAGCCCTTGCATTACCCAGCTCTCAAGTGCAATCGGCTACATCGATTAGTGTTTGCCTGCTGTCCTCCTCAACGGTCTCTTTGAACAGAGCCTGACCACTCGCAACATAACCACCCATGCCACTCTCCTCATCACTACGTGCCCGATTACTGCAAGAAGCAGCAGATGTCTGCCCCACCTCTTTGCTGCCCACTGTCCTCAAATAGTGGCGCAGAGTCCACAGCACATAGTAGTTCTCTGGCTGTGGGAACCGAATGGGACAGAGGCGGGTTGAGGACAGGTGAGGGCCCCTCACCTGCTCCCGGGCCATGGCAACTAAGGGTTGTGTCTGGCGAACCCCCCGACTCTTGGCCGGGGTTGTCAGATGTCATCTGGGAGAAAGTGGATGACCTAGTCAACCATTCAGGAACCGATGTATTAGTGGTCCACACACGGCCGCTAGATGACACCGGTAGCTCTGGCTTCGCCAAGTAACCCCTGCTGTGATGTACCCTTACTGTCCTGCGACCTGTGCCTGCTCCAGGAACCTACTATTGTGTTTTTTGACGCTATAGTAGGATCTTGGCCCTCAGCTCGGTTCTTTCTAGCTGCCGCTGACATTACTTTGACCTTGTCCGGCTGCGTTTCTACTTCAGTTATTTGGTCAGTTTTGCCCCTGTAACTGCCCAGATAAGTGGAATGTGAAACCACTTTAATTAGGCCCATTATACACTGACAACGAGATGCGAAAATTCACTTCAAAGCGCCTTCATCCGTACATGTCTCCCATAACTCTCGGGAAAACTAGGTCTAACTAGTTATAGAACAGAAACATAAAGTTGTCCAACTGCAGTGGACAACCTTAACATAGACAAAGTGCAGTGTAAAGTTTAAAAAATGACTGATACCTCCCCTACATGTTTCACTGCTAAACACAGCATCATCAGGGGATTTGAGATATGGTGCTCATGGTCTAGTAAAGCAGCTATTTAAGGTCTTAGTAGACCCTCCTTCATTCAAATCTACTCCAGTCATCAGTGTATAGTGTCCCATCGCTAGTAAGAGGCTTGGTACTAAATAGTGTTGAGCGATTTAATCGAGAAAAGTTAAAATCGAGTTGATTTTTACATTTTCTCGATCTTGATCTGATCCGATTTTTTTCCTCAAAATTGGGTAAAAAATCGAGATTGAGAATTAAGATCGAGCTATTTTCGCTGCGTCCTGTACTTTTGGCGGCCAGCCAGTCAATGCAGAAAGGGGGTCAAAAAAGTCACTGCTGAGGGGGTAGGGATCTCATTTACCTGCTAAAATCACATGACCCTGTTTTATGTATGTCATTGTATCTCCTGGTGAATGCCATTATGATTAGAGACTGTGAACTGAACATATTGCTCTCTCTGCTGTGCTTGTTTCAAAGCAGGTAGACACACCTTTTCCCAACGATTTCACAAAGGAAAAGTTACTAGATATATTAGTTAGGGTTGCGGGTACAGCAAGATTAGGGAATCCTAGACAATAGTAGTTAGGGATTTTGATATTGCTGCATTCTTCATCTTTGCATTGCCCAAAAGTTCCTTGCTGCAGTTTTGGGGGGACAGCTTATGCACAAGACACTTTTAGAAAATCTGCTCTAAAAAGAAATGACTGTGATATACTGGTTTCTTGCAGAAAATTTCATTCCGTGTCCAAAACATCCTTGCTGCAGTTTCATGGGGACAGCCAGTGTACAAGACACAGTTCTTCTATAAGCCCCTATTTCACAGATATTCCATAAAAAATTCTGTTTCTAATCCTAGTTGCCAGTTGCAAAGTATAAAGATTCAAGAACACTGTTGATTGTGTGTCTAGGTTCTTCCATAAGACCACATTTCATAGATATTCCACAAAAAAAAAATTCGTTTAAAATTCTATTTGCCGTTGCAAAATATAGGCATTCCAGAACACTGTTGATTTGGTGTCGTGTTCTTCCAAAGACCACATTTCACAGATATTCCTTAGAAAAAATTCTGTTTCTAATCCTAGTTGCCCATTGCAAAGTATAAGGATTCAAGAACAATGTTGATTTTGTGTCAGGGTTCTTCCATAAAACGACATTTCATAGATATTCCATAAAAAAAAAATTTATGTTTTAATCCATTCCCAAATTCCCAAAATTTTAAAGGATTTAAGAACCCTTTTGTTTTTGTGTCGGGTTCTTATAAGACCATATTTCTGATTTTCCATAAAAGAAATTCTGTTTCTAATCCTATTCCAGTGCAAAATAAAGGGTTCAAAAACTTGATTTTGCGTCAGGGTATTTCGATAAGACCACATTTCATAGATATTCAATAGAAAAAAATTCTGTTTCTAATCCTATTTGCCAGTTGAAAATTATAGGAATTGTGATTTGCTGCTTTGGAGTACATTTTTCTTCGTAAAGACGTGAACAAATTTTGACCTTTTTAATTTTTATCTTTTTGAACATGGAGCGAACTAGAGGTGGTAAGAAAGAAAAGATTTTCGGGGGGTAGGACAGGATTAGGGGTATGGACACGGGTTTTCTTCCGTGCTCCAGCAACCAAAAAAGGAGCACATGTCTTGCAGGGACCATCGGCATGTATCGCGGTTTCCCTGTGAATTCGTATGAAAGCATACCAATTTTTTTACAGGGGTTAACACAAACCTGAATCGAGTGTTTTCCCTCCCGTCCTCCAGTCACGGGCCCCAAATGTCATCGTCATCATCTCGTCATCATCAGTCCAACCTAAAGGAAACACAGCCCCAAAACAAAAAAATGTACAGACCCCTCCATAAATCCATATTTGAAGATCTCTTTTATGGGCACAATGCGGTTGGGGTTAGAAAAAATTTCAAAAGATCGAGGGCCCAAAGGATAATTTGTCTCCCTACCCGCAATCGCTGTGCCCCAGAGGAGGGAAGGGTGTGGTCAGTTGGCAGAAATCCCACGGCAGCAAAGTCTCGCGTTTCCTGTGGCTTCTACTGCTCTTGGGATGTAGACTGTCAGGACAAGGATTCACCTGTGATATGAGTTGTTTTTGAATTGCGGATCCAACGTGGCTTTTCATCAGCAGTTGCTTGAAGCGCCTCATAAGTGAACTAGTGTCAGTGTAGTCAACGGAAACCGCTTACTAGGTTTTCACCGTCAAAGGGTCCAGGACTGTAAAGCCGGGGCCTTTTTCCCCATCAACCCTCAATTCCCGCCCCGATGTTCAAAAATCCGGATTTGCCGTCAAGCGTCAGTAGAGGAAAAAATCAAAAGATTTTTAACCATGAACATGAACAGGCATTTGCTTTAAAAGCATAAATTGATGTGGGGAATCACAGGGAAAAAAGGCCCACAAGTCCGGGGCCCTGGGTTTCCCAACCATGTACATCCTTTGTCTCCTCCTCCCCCCGCCCTTTCCCAAGACCAAATGGTCCTCTGCCCCCGACGTGCCAGAGCAAATGAGCAAGCCCATCCCCGTCCCAGAATTTGGGGCGGCCGATTCTCACTTCCCCCCAAAGGACACAGCCCCCCCCTTTTTCTTCCCCCCTGTTTCCTGCAGCCATACAGCCCCCAGACAGGCAGCCACCTTTGTGTCCAGGGGGGGAGCATTTTTACCACTAAAACAACGCCTTTAGGCAGGGCAGGATTAAAGGGAACACCAGAGACCCCCTTTTAAGACTATGGTCCATGACCCTGCTTTTCAACCCCCATTTTTTTGGATTAGTCCGGACCCTCAATGTCTGGGTGTCCAAACGGATGAAGGGCCCTGGTTTGCTCGGCATGCCATAGAATTTTATCCTCCCAAGCACCCAGCATTATCTCGGGAAAAACACATTCAGCACAGCTGGCAGGGGTGTTTTAAATGACAAACGTATCGGGTTTCTCTGGAATGTGGAGCGTTTGACATTTATCAAAAAATAAATCAAAACTAAAATTCGAAATTTTTTTTGCCCCAGTTGCCGATGTCACAGACTAGTAAATGTAGCGTCTTCTTTACAAAGGAAATACACATTCCACATTGAAAAAAAAACAATGGTCCCATTGAAAAAAAATTTTTTTCAAATACTCATTTCTTCTTGCCCCATTTCCATAAGGTCTTTTTTCTGGGTTTTGGGGGTCACATATAAAGGGGGCCGCCCGGTGCCCCAAAAGGGCAGTACCCCCTTTTTTAGTTGCCCAATCAAAAAAGGGGCCCAAATGATATGTTAAAATAGGAAGTTTGTAATGGGTGGGGGGGCCCCCTTTGATTTTGCTTTATGGGGGCCCGAAAAAGGTTTTAAAAGGGTGGGGGTGGGCGGCCCGCCCCGGGTACCAATGCAAACCCCCCATTTAACTTTGGCCCCTTTCCCCAAACCTCCCCTTTCCCGTTGGGGTGTTCTAGCTGCCACCCCATGTTGCATGTTCTTGGGCCCCGGGAAAAATGATAGGGGGGTCCTGCCCCTTTTTCCAAAAATTTGGGGTCTTTAATTGAGTCAAAGGGGCCCCGTAACAGTGCTTTCTGCCTTTTACCTGCTATAGCTACGCTTTTCCCCCATTTTTTTTCTGTTGCCCCTTGAAAGGGGAAAATTATTTTTTGGGGTTTTGAATTTTTGTGACTTTTGAGCCAAATTTTCTTCCTAATTTTTTAACCCCGAAACCAAATTTACTGTTTTTTGATGGTAATTGGGAGGGTTTCCTCAAACCCCCTTTTTGGTAATTTAAAAATTTTAAAAAGGCCCTTTTTCTCCCATTGGGCTTTTTAAAAGGGGAAACCCGGCAATTTTTTATCGGGGGGGATTGGGAAAATTCCCACACCCAAATTTTTTTAAAATCGGGCAATCGGAACTCCCAAATTTGATTTTTTTTAGTGATCGTTCATTCCCCTTGGGGAATTTAAAAATTTGCCCCTTTTGAAAGAGATTCCTAGTTTTTTCAAAAAGAACCCCGATGGCCCAAAAAATATTCCGGGAATTTTAATTAAAATTTGGTTTCATTTCAAACAATAAAATTTACACATTTTTTAGTAATTTTACTGGGTTTATCTGTCAGAATTACCTTTCACTGCCAAGGTAGAGATATTCTTTGGCCAGAAATGACAGCCGGAATATCTTTATGTTCTGAAAAAAAGTTTTTTCAGAAACACTTTCCGCTCTACTAACCAAACTTTACATGATTTTATATTATTACTTTATATTATTTTCGTTGGTAAAATGACATGGCGGGCTTATTTCTTATGATATTTATGTAAAGCAAGTTTCCTCACAAAGAGATTTACATCTTTTATCCAATTAAACTCATCAAATCAGGGCATTGAAGTAAAGCTAGGACCATATATAAGTGATCAGGATAGATGAAGGAAACCTGATAACCCCATCTTTCTCGATCCCTTGGATACACTCAAGTTTTTAACATTGCTGGGGCACTATACATTGTAATTTCTAGTTTGCATAAAATAAAGGTTAAATTTTATTATTCATTTGAGGTGGTTAAATGGGGTTTAAGATTGTCTATGGCAAAGTGTGGAGTAAGCTGACTACGTTCCGGTCTCATCCTCCTGTAACACGCTTATTGGCTTTCACCACAAGAACCTACATCGGGGGTAGCGACCTGGGGCTTTCCGCAGCAAAGTCTATCCAGTCTTGTGGTGGGCTCCGGTGAAGACCCTTACACTCCACTCTTTGTAGGTTACACCAACCCTCCAGGTGACCAGTGGATCCACCTCCTGTTCTCAGTACCAGATCATGAAAATCTGTATTGTAATAGAAAAAAAATAGCAAACATATATTCCCTGCTTGTTCGATGGCTCCAGTGTATTGTTCTTATGTTTGTTGTGAGGTGACATTCGTATAGTTAAAAAAAGACATATGTTCATCAAGCTCAACCAAGGTTAGGGAAAATGTGGGTGAAGGGAGGGAAATAAGGAGATTTTTAAGCCTAGTTTCCCTACTGGTGAATGTTTTGAAACCCATAAGGCATGAACCAATCTGCTCTAAGGAAGGTATGCCATCAGACTGGATCTAGAATTTTACATGGCTACAAACGTACTCATATTTTTTAGTTTCAGGTAGATATCTAAGCCTTTCTTGTAGCCCTCACCTGTTCCTGCTGTGACCAGCTCCTCAGGCGGCTATTCCACAGATTTACAGTTCTTACGGTGAAGAACTCTTTTTCTTATCTGGAAATTGAATCCTTTTTTCTCTAGCAGAAGGGAATGTCCCCTTGTCTTTTGAGGGGGCTTTATATGAAATACTGTAGCTTTTCCCCATACTTTTTGTAAAGGCCATTTATATATTTACATAAATTAATCACATCTCCCCGGAGATGTCTTTTCTCAAGACTAAATAAGTTTAATTCTGTTAACCTCGCCTCATAACTAAGATGCTCCATTCCCCTTATAAGTTTGGTTGCTCATCTTTGTACTCTCTCTAGCTCCATTACATCTTTTCCAAGTGAGGTTGCACCAATGCTTTATACAGCAGTAGAATTACATCCCTGTCATTCGAGTCCAGGCTTCTTTTAATACACGCCAATATCCTGCTTGCCTTAGAGGCAGCTGATTGACACTGCATGCTGTTCAGTAGTCTATGATCTACAAGAACGCCCAGATCTTTCTCAACAAGCGATTCTCCAAGTTTTTCTCCGCCTAGGACATATGATGCCTGCAGATTATTAGTACCATGATGCAGAACTTTACAATTATTCCCATTAAACCTCATTTGCCAAACACTCAGTGTGTCCAGGTCTGCTTGCACTTTAAGGACATCTTCCATAAATTACACTACACTACATAGCTTGGTGTCATCTGCAAAAATAGAAACAGTGCTATTAATCCCCTCCACTATGTCATTAATAAATACATTGAATAAAACTACTATTATATAGTAATGGATATTATTGTAACGGATGTAGTAGTGGATCCTCTGAACCACCACAAGCGATGGTGTAAGCCACGCCAGGGAGCGGAGTCTAAGTAGGTCCGGTTTTCACCAGAGCCCGCCGCAAAGCGGGATGGACTTGCTGCGGCAGATTACTACCAGGTTGCTACCCCTGACGTGACTTGCTTGCGGTGGCAGCCGAGGTGTTGCGCGGTACAGAATCATGAAGCAGGCTCGTAGTCGGGGACAGGCAGTACGTCAGTGCAGGCGGCAGTGGTTCGTAGTCGGGGACAGGCAGAAGGTCAGGACAGGCGGCAATGGTTTGTGGTCAAGGGACGGAGGCAGAAGGTACGGTACACGGTAATCAGAACAAGACACTCAGGAACACTTCCTCTCTAGGCACAGGGCACTATCGATTCGGCAATGTGCTAAGAAAGGAGCAGAGCTTAAAAAGGGTCGGCATCATGTGCGACCAATCCCCTGCGCGCTGTCTCTTTAAATTTCCCTGTAGTGCCGCGCACGCGCACTAGGAGGCGCGCGCGCCCCCGGCCGGCAGCAGAAGCGCGAGCTGGGACGGAAACAGGAGCGTGGCGAGGTAAGTGGGACACAGCGCCGCTCAGGTGGCAGGAGACGCTACGGCGTTGCGGGTGTGCCTGCGTGTCGCAGGGACACCCGTAACAATTATATACTATTACATAGTAATGAAGAAAGCTACTAGCAATACTGATGACAGCTTTTAGTTACAGACAGCAGAATAGTGACTGCACCAGCAGAATATTGAGTGCAGCTCTGGAGGATAATAAAGAATGTAACTCAGGATCAGTACAGGATAAGTAATGTAATGTATGTACACAGTGACTGCACCAGCAGAATAGTGAGCGCAGTAGCTATGTTGTAAGGGACCGGTCAGGGACACACTAGAAGACACAGACAGAGTGAGGCCCTGACGCTGGTCTCAACCACTGTCACTGCCTTTTGGGGGTACCCGACTCCTTAAAAGGTCGGCCCCAACCAGAGGACTGAACACTATACTGAGTATCAATTACAGCACACACCAAGGAGTGCGCTGTCTTCGAATAAGAACCACACGAGTCCCCCCATTTGATCAACTCGATGGTCCTCCAGTCGAACACAGGATTATGGAGGCGGAGCCAGGGCAACCCAAGAATAGAGTTTCTCCATGACAAAAAAGGAAAGCTTGTCGGTATGCGAACTCCCAACATCTAAAGGGATCTCTGAAGCATGAAATTTTATTCTTCCTCCGGTTAAGGAGGTAGAATCGACACTTGAAACTGAAAAGGGAGAACACAATGGAACTAGTTCCAACCCCAAGGCTTGAGCAACTGCCATGCTGATATCAATAGCAGCAGCACCTGAGTCAATCATGGCTCGACAAGCAGACCTCTTGGAACCATAAACCAAGGTTACGGGCAAAACAAAACTTGTTATTAGAGTTAGGAGGTACCTGTACATCCAAGTTACCTTCCTGGAAATTGCTCAGGCATTTGGTGTTTCCTCGGGGTGACTTGGGCCTAGTCGGGCAGTTTCTCAGAAAATGGTCCGGTTTCCCACAATAAAGGCACAAGGCGTTCTCCAACCGGTGTCTCCTCCTGGTGGCAGCAGATATGCAACCCAACACCATGGGTTCTTCTCCAGAAGACTGAGAGGGAGATGGAAGAGAAGAACTCTCCAAGAAGTTAGAAGGAGGTTTTACAGGAAAGCCTGACTTGAGCTGAAGAACCAAACCCCCTTGCTTTTCCCTGCGTCTCTCCCTTAGTCTTCTGTCAATAGTTACAGCTAAAGTCATGAAGTAATTTAGGGTCTCAGGGGTTGGGTGGCTGACCATAGCATCTTTTACAGTATCAGACAGCCCTTGCCTGAAGAGGGTTTTTAGAGGTTGGTGAGACCACCCGGTCAACGTACACCATTGGCGGAACTCGGAACAGTAGTCTTCGGCCGAGCGATGACCTTGCTGAACAGATAACAGCTGAGATTCTGCCCATGTCGCACGGTTGGGATTATCATAAACATGGCCTAGAGCTAAAAAAAATCTGTCCACTGATCTCCACTCAGGGGCTTCAGTGGGTATAGACCTGGAGGAGAGACACTACAATTGCTACTTTTTCAGCCCCAGTGGAAAAATAGTTGAAGCGAAAAACTAGATGACAGGATTCCCGGAAGATTCGGAATCTTTCAGGATTACCATCAAAGCGATCTGGTAGCAGCATCTTAGATTTCTGACGGGTGCTCGGATCCACAAAAACAGGGGCAGGTAGGGACACAGATGGGATGGTAAGTCCGGGTATCGGGTCGTTATGGCATCCAGACGCTGTGAAATTTGATTCATAAGCCCCACAATGCCCTGAAATTGGGTCGTCAACTCGTCCAGGCGGTCAGTGACCGACAAGTCGGAGCTCATGTTGAACCGCCGGGGAGTTGACTGGAATATGGGCCTGTTATAATGTAAGGGACCGGTCAGGGACACACGAGAAGACACAGACAGAGTGAGGCCCTGACGCTGGTCCCAACCACTGTCCCTGCCTTTTGGGGGTACCCGACTCCTTAAAAGGTCGGCCCCAACCAGAAGACTGAACACTATACTGAATACGTGGCAACACAAGACACTGACAAACAAATACAAAACACAATAAGGGAACATCAGGCAAGCAAGGTTGTCAACAAGTGGTAAGTGCAGAACCAAATCGGGAGACTAAAGAGAAAACGTAAGACGAGCCAAGTCGGTAACTGTCGGGCAATGCAGTACAAAATCAGGAGGAGAAGAATAGTCAGAAGCCAAGCAAAGTGAGGTAACCAGAAAATCCAAAGAGAACAGCAAGCAAAAGGTATAGGACCTAATATAACAGGCACAGGGGACAGGTAAGGGAATCCTTAAGTAGGGAACCGGTGTACTCAGAACAGAGGTTATTTGAGGAAAGAACACAAAACTGGATAGGGAAACACAACTGTCAATCAAAGAGGAACACAGTTTGGCCAGGAATCAATTAACACACAGGGAAGGAAGGACTCAGTTCACACTGGTAGCTAAGAATGCAAGGTATTATGTTAAAAACCATGGTTTTCGTCACAACGGCCGTGGCCGGCGACCAGAACTCGAAGCTGGGGGTCTGTCGGGCATGATCATGACATATGTAGATTATGTCTGCAATAATTTGTATGGACTATAGAGAAACAGTATCTTCTTCTATATTTTCCTGGCAGGTATCTGTGTATCTAAACCTTATAATATTCAGGTGATGACAGACTTCTTTATTGATCTAAAGCTTCCATATTCAGTGGTTAGAAATGAGCAGGTAGAGATACGAGCCATTCTCTATAACTATGGAAACAACCCACTTAAGGTAAGTAAACCAGGTGAGATGATCTAAATGATTTACTTAACCTTAAAGGGGTTTTCTCACCTGGTAATTTCACAGAACCACAGACATCTTCAGACTCACACTTCCTAGTCAAGCTGTGGGCGGATCTATAGCAGTGATTGGTATATAAACTCTGCCATTCCTAGCTGATCCTGACACAGTGACATGACTACTGGAGGTCTGTAAAGCATAATGCATATGGCTACAGAGCTCTAAAGAGTGAAAGCTTTTCAATTCGTTAAGTAAACAAACTCCAGTATTATAGATATGACTCACCCTGCTCAGACTCACTGACTGACAGAAGCTTGGAGCAGTGAGAGACAAGAGAGAGCAGGGGGAGGTGGTCGGTAACCAGAGAAGTTTGTGTACTCTGAGAGGAGATACAATCTCAAAAATACGCATTTTAGTCTTCATTTACATTTCCCTATATGTTAAAACCCAATTGTTGTAGTGAGAAAGCCCCTTTTAAGATTTTTACTTATCTTTACATTTTCAATGGCCTCCTTATTGTCTTTGGTTTAGATGCGTGTAACCTGGACTTACAATGAAGAGTTCTGCAGTTTCTCTACTGCTAAGAAGAATTATCGTCAAGAAGTGACTGTCAAAAATTCTTCATCGCTTGCTGTTCCATTTGTCATTGTACCATTTACCTTGGGATCTCATACCATTGAAGTAAAGGCTTCTGGGCAGGGTGGCATACATGACGGTGTGAGGAAATTATTAAAAGTTGTGGTAAGTAGCAAAAAGAAGCAATTCTTCATATTGGTGCCCCCCTAAATATTAGTATCATGAATATTACATATTAAAACTATGATCAAAAGTAGCAGATAGTTGTATAATGAGTAAGAAACATAAACAAGCTCCTATGCTACTATTGAGACACAGCAGGAAGTGACATCAATAACCCCTCCAAGGCTGCTAGAGCAAGGAGAGGTAGACAGTTACCTATGAAAGCTTTCATATATAAGCGAGAGATAAAAAAAACTGCTCTAGCACTGAAAGGAGGCAAAATCAGAACAGCAATATATTTTGTAAGAGTCGTTTTTTTACTGATGCATATGTTATGGTTTGCCAAAATTATGCCTTTGATCCTGGGGCTGCTGTGCTCTTTATGTCTTCCAGCAGGGCTACTGTTAACCTGCACTCAATAGCTGCTGCACATCTCACTCCCTGGTGGAACTATTTGTTGCATGTGAAAGGCCTGAGATTCTGATGTGCATGCTAGACTTCCTGCACTGAGCCTCTGGTCTTTTGTGAACCTGATCCTGTTCCTGCCTGGATCTGATCTCTGCTTTTCAGCGGTATCCTGTCCGTTGACCATCCGTTCCTGTATTCCGTCCGTTGACCATCTATTCCTGTATCCTACCTGTTGGCCATCCATTCCTGTATCCTATCTGTTGGCCATCCGTTCCTGTGTACTGTCTGTTGGCCATCCATTCCTGTGTACTGTCTGTTGGCCAACCATTCCTATATCCGGTCCGTTGGCCATCCGTTCCTGTATCCCGTCCGTTGACCATCCATTCCTGTATCCTACCTGTTGGCCATCCATTCCTGTATCCTGTCTGTTGGCCATCCATTCCTGTGTACTGTCTGTTGGCTATCCGTTCCTATATCCGGTCCGTTGGCCATCCGTTCCTGTATTCCATCCGTTGACCATCCATTCCTGTATCTTACCTGTTGGCCATCTATTCCTGTATCCTGTCTGTTGGCCATCCGTTCCTGTATCCTGTTTGTTGGCCGTTCGTTTTTATATCCTGTCTGTTGGCCATCCGTTTCATATCCTATCTGTTGGCCATTCGTTCCTGTATCCTGTCTGTTGGCCATCCGTTCCTGTATCCTGTCTGTTGGCCATCCGTTCCTATATCCTGTCTGTTGGCCATCCGTTCCTGCAGGGCCGGACTGGGAATAAAAATCAGCCCTGGTACAAAACCCCCAGCAGCCCACATACAATATCCGCTTAAAAAATTTCCCTTGTTCTCGCACCTCGCCACTTTCTAAAATAAACTACACTATAAAGGTGCTTTCACACGGAGTGTTTTTGGTGCATTTTTTATGTTTTTTTGGTGCATTTTTTATGTGTTTTTGGTGTGTTTTTGTGCAGAATGGCAGAGCAGTTAATGCTGTACATTTCTGCACAAAAAACGCATCAAAAAATGCCCCAAAGCCGCTCTGTGTGAAAGCCTCCTACACACAAGCAAGAAAGAAACAGTGGTGCAGAGAACCCCTGTTCACAGAGTCAGGTGCACTTGCTTTACAATCAGGGACAAGCCCACACTGACACTACATAAGCACCAACATAACCTACAACACCACCAATCACATCACCAGTAGTCAGGTCACCATCACATGAATAAAGCACTGACTAAACACAGAAGTAAAATGACCCCTGACATCAGGCACTCACAGGAGATGTCATCTCTGATGGTAGTTGTTCTCTTCTCCTTTTCTTCTTCTTCTGGCCCAAACCTCCATGATGTCTTCCCTGATGAGTCGTTCCCTTCCATTTCTTTCTCTGTCTAGTACAGCATGCAATGTCTTCTTCTAGTTGTCACTACTCATCCCTGTAGAATTTACCACAAATACATCTTAGACTCCTCTATCTTCCAGCACTTTCCTATCAATTCCCCAAACAGCGTATGTTAGACCCTAAAAATTAGAAATTAAAAAATGTCAGATAAGTGGCATGTAAATAGGTAGACCCCCATTAGGTAGGTAAACAGGGCCTTCCTCCATTAATTTGGTAGGTAGACAGGGCCTACCCCTGTAACTAGCCAGGTAGCTGGGGCTGCCCCCAGTAACTAGCCAGGTAGCTGGGGCTGCCCCCAGTAATCAGCCAGGTAGCTGGGGCTGCCCCCAGTAATCAGCCAGGTAGCTGGGGCTGCCCCCAGTAATTAGCCAGGTAGGGCCAGTAATTAGAGATGTAGGGCCAGTAATTAGCCAGGTAGGGCCAGGGGCAGTAATTAGCAGTCAGGGACAGTATGTAGCCAGGCTGGGCCAGTAAGTAGGCAGGCAGGGCTAGTATATAGCCAGGCAGGGCCACTTATAGGTAGGCAGGGGCAGTATATAGCCAGGCAGGGGCACTTAGAGGTATGAAGGGGCAGTATATAGCTAGGCAAGGGCACTTAGAGGTAGGCAGGGGCAGTATAGAGGTAGGCAGGGCCACTTAGAGGTAGGCAGGGGCAGTATAGAGGTAGACAGGGGCAGTATAGAGGTAGACAGGGCCACTTAGAGGTAGGCAGGGGAAGTATAGAGGTAGGCAGGGCCATTACAGAGGTAGGCAGGGGCAGTATAGAGGTAGGCAGGGCCACTATAGAGGAAGGCAGGGACACTTAGAGGTAGGCAGGGGCCGTATAGAGGTAGGCAGGGGCCGTATAGAGGTAGGCAGGGCCACTATAGAGGAAGGCAGGGCCACTTAGAGGAAGGCAGGGACACTTAGAGGTAGGCAGGGGCCGTATAGAGGTAGGCAGGGGCCGTATAGAGGTAGGCAGGGCCACTATAGAGGAAGGCAGGGCCACTTAGAGGTAGGCAGGGCCACTTAGAGGTAGGCAGGGGCCGTATAGACGTAGGCAGGGGCAGTATAGAGGAAGGCAGGGGCCGTATAGAGGTAGGCAGGGGCCATATAGAGGTAGGCAGGGGCCGTATAGACGTAGGCAGGAGCAGTATAGAGGTAGGCAGGGGCCGTAAAGAGGTAGGCAAGGCCACTTAGAGGAAGGCAGGGGCCATATAGAGGTAGGCAGGGGCAGTATAGAGGAAGGCAGGGGCCGTATAGAGGTAGGCAAGGCCACATAGAGGAAGGCAGGGGCCATATAGAGGTAGGCAGGGGCAGTATAGAGGAAGGCAGGGGCCGTATAGAGGTAGGCAGGGGCAGTATAGAGGTAGGCAGGGGCCGTATAGACGTAGGCAGGGGCCATATAGACTTAGGCTGGGGCCGTATAGAGGTAGGGAGGGCCACTATAGTGAAAGGCAGGGCCACTTAGAGGAAGGCAGGGCCACTTAGAGGAAGGCAGGGGCCGTATAGAGGTAGGCAGGGGCCGTATAGAGGAAGGCAGGGGCCGTATAGAGGAAGGCAGGGGCCGTATAGAGGTAGGCAGGGGCCATATAGAGGAAGGCAGGGGCCGTATAGAGGTAGGCAGGGGCCATATAGACGTAGGCAGGAGCAGTAAGTAGTTTTTTTTAAATAAAATAAAACTCACTTACTCACCTGGTTTCCCTCCTCTTCTCCACGTCCGTCCGGAGTGGCTGCTCTCACCCGAGTGGGGGCCGCGGAGCACGCGCGATGATGTCATCACATCGCGTGCGTGCCGCGCGGCCTCCTGGGAGCTGAATAGACAGGATCAGTAGATCCCAGCTGTTCAGCTTCGGCCGCTGCTTGCGCCGCGCGGTGCACGCGGCGGCCGTGATGGCTGCATGGCTGGGTCAGGAACCCTGCCGTGCAGCCTTATGGCGAGGGGGGCCTGTCGGTCCCCTGCCACAGGGGTCCGGTCGCTGATGTGACCATTGCGGCCCCTGTAGCGCGCCACAGACCGGCGCCGGGATTCGGGGCCCACCGGGGGGAAACACTGGTCCCCTCGGCGGGCGATCCGAGCCGGCCCTGCGGCCCAGACCCCAGCGACCCTCCGGGCATTTGCCCGGTTTGCCCTATGGGCAGTCCGGGCCTGTGTTCCTGTATCCTGTCTGTTGGCCATCCATTCCTGAATCCTGTCTTTTGGCCATCCATTCCTGTATCCTGTCTGTTGGCCATCCATTCCTGTTTCCTGTCTGTTGGCCATCCACTCCTGTATCCTGTCTGTTGGCCATCCATTCCTGTATCCTGTCTGTTGGCCATCCGTTCCTGTGTCCTGTCTGTTGGCCACCCATTCCTGTATCCTGTCTGTTGGCCATCCATTCCTGTGTACTGTCTGTTGGCCATCCATTCCTGTGTACTGTCTGTTGGCCATCCGTTCCTATAGCCTGTCTATTGGCCATCCGTTCCTATATCCTGTCTGTTGGCCATCCGTTCCTATAGCCTGTCTGTTGGCCATTCGTTCCTGTATCCTTTCTGTTGGCCATACATTTCCATATCCTGTCTGTTGGCCATACGTTCCTGTATCCTGTATGTTGGCCGTACGTTCCTGTATCCTGTCTGTTGGCCATACGTTTTATATCTTGTCTGTTGGCCATCCGTTTTTATATCCTGTCTGCTGGCCATCCATTTCTGTATCCTGTCTGCTGGCCATCCATTTCTGTATCCTACCTGCTGGCCATCCATTCCTGTATCCTGACTGTTGGCCATCCGTTCCTGTATCCTGTCTCTTGGTCATCTGTTCCTATATATACCCTGTCTGTTGGCCATCCGCTCCTGTATCCTGTTTGTTGTCAATCTGTTCCTGTACGTTGGCCATCCATTCCTGTATCCTGTCTGCTGGCCATCTGTTCCTGTATCCTATCTGTTGGCCATTCGTTCCTTTATCCTGTCTGTTGGCCATCCGTTCCTGTATCCTGTCACTTGGTCACCTGTTCCTATATATATCTTGTCTGTTGGCTATCCGCTCCTGTATCCTGTTTGTTGGCAATCTGTTCATGTACGTTGGCCATCCATTCCTGTATCCTGTCTGTTGTCCATACGTTTCTATAACCTGTCTGCTGGCCATCCGTTCCTGTATCCTATCTGTTGGCCATCCGTTTCTATATTCTGTCTGCTGGCCATCCGTTCCTGTATCCTGTCTGTTGGCCATACGTTCCTGTATCCTGTCTGTTGGCCATCCGTTCCACTACCCTATCTTCAGTCTGCAATTCCTCGGGTGTTCCTCCGGGTTGATGTCCACAGCTCCTCTGGTGTTCCTCCAGATCCAAGTCCTCAGTTCCTCTGGTGTTCCTCCTAGTTTGCTCACTTCTTTGTTTTGAACTTTTTGCTCCATCACGTCCCTCATGGTCTCTTGGGTCCACACCCTTGTTTATGTTTTTCATGGACTGTACATTCTTGTATGTGTTTGCTGTCTATGCAATAAAGACCTTGAAAAAAAGTCACAGCCTAACTGAAACTAATCAATATGGTGAGAATATCGCTTTAAAAGCACATCCATAGACTTCTATGGGACTGTACTGCACCTCGGCCTGCCTGCATACGGAAACTGATTGTACGAATATTTTGTCTTCCAACTTCATACAGAAAAAAAAGTTAGGGTATGTTCACATGGCGTAATTGCAGTGCGCATTTCGCCGCGTATTTGCGCTTTATTCGCACCGCAATTACGGTAATCCATAGCTCTCATATAGAACTATGGATTACGCCTCCTCTCCCCACTTGTACAATACGATCGGAGAGATAAGTGACATGTCAATAACTTGTGCCAATTATGCGACGCGTGTAATGTATGTCTATGGTGCCAGTGGGCTTGGGAGTACGCGCTGATCAGCGCCAGCTTCCGAAACACATGATGTACTGCGGCGCGTACTGTAAGCGCCGCAGTTCACCGTGTGAACATACCCTTATGGTGCCCTCTATTGTACATATAACTAACACTGCTATATATCCATTAATGTTACGGCAGCAATGTTCACTTCTTTAATAAATCTCCAGCAATACCTCTTTCAGTATGCGAGACTTTTTACATTTATTTGAACACACTTTTTTCATATCAATGTGCAATCTGTGATTCTTTAGAGCATAGTATCCTCTCAACAATACATTTACAATCTTACTTTGTTGCTGTTGTAGCTTAAATAAAGCAGTTCAGATGTTGATCGGGTTTTCAAATTAAAAATCAATTGAAGGTAAAAAAATATCCAAGTTTTATTCAACGCAAGCATTGGACAACATATAGTACACAGTGAGGTTCCAAAGAAGGTTCTAACATTTTTTAACCTAATTCCTCCTCCTTCTTCTGCAAGAATACATTAGCCAATCCATTTTTACCTTAAAAAAAACTAGTTCCTATACATTGGTTTAAAGTTAACATTTCCATATGAAGCCCACCTCTGGGTGTTTCCTTACTCAAACAAAGAACCTTCTTCAAGGAGTAAGAGTTCAGTAAATGGATGAATGGCCTATTCAAAACCACACGTGTTGTTAAGTAACTGATGCTACAAGATCTCAGTAAGAAAGGAGCCCTCAACTAATTTAAATTCCTTTCTGCTGAGATCTTATACATATGTTGTGGATGGGAACAAAGGTATTATATGTGTGATCCTTTGTGTCTCCATTTTAATCTATTAGTTAGTATAACACCACGTATGCCTTTGCACATGGCACATAGAAAGCTGCCTGTATAACTCTTCTCACCGATGTGTTTCTAAAATGGCCGCCACATATTATGCTTATAGAGATAACTGCTGTATAATCCAAGATGACGCCTCTCTTCAGGACTACACCCAAGGTTCGGACATTCCTGAGCTAAAGGGAGTATACCCCAAATAAGGATGTAACCAATCACTGACCAACAGCTTGGCCCATGTGATGCTTTTTTATCTTACTAACACAAAGGACTTTAAAAACCTGCCATATTGAGAATAAAGACAGAAAGTGTATTCAGACCAACATGGGTGTTTGATGTGATCTCTTTCTCGGTGCAGCACCTTTATATCCTAGGATAATTTGGAGACCCAACTAGGATGTAGAGCCCCTTTGAGGTTCCATCCATATTACATACATCCTGCCCTTATGGACTAAGAACAAAAAACAATTTAAAGGGGTTGTCTCACTACATCAATTTATCTTACCTCAGTCCTGTGTTCTCAGTTTCACTTTTGAATTCAGGGGCGTGTTTACTGGCTTCTATTGGTCTGCTGAAGACACCTGATCTGTAGCTTTAGCAACTAGTGCTGGCAGCCTATCAGGAGAGATCAAACAGATCTGTCGCTATAGTAACCTGAGTTGCTGATGCAGCTCATACAAGATGGGATATCTAGGAATCGGTATGGTTAATGACAACATATTGCAAAGTGATTTGTTTTTGCAAAATTAAAAGCAATCCTTGTAGTGAGACAACCCCTTTAAGTATATAAAAAAATCATATAAAAGTATAAAAATTTTAAATATTACCTTCACAATAATCGAAGAGTGAAGAAATCAGGCGATACCTTTTAGAGGCTAACTGAGTATATTTGATGGTGAGCTTTCGAGAGAACTAGCTCCCTTCTTCAGACATGATGTTATACAAGAAATTGAAAATTCACAGACTTTTTATACACAAAAGACCTGGACCTTCAAAGAATCTTAGAATTCTTAACAATAACAAAGTGCAAATAAGAGAAGTCATTTACAGCGGGTCAAGCAGTAACTATCTGGAAATTGTGGGCTGACAGAGGGGTCGTTTCTGCGTTTATCAGCAGCCTTCAGGCCGTGTTTTGTGACAATCACTGTTCAAACTTAGTTCGACATAAAGGGATGATATTTAGCCATTTTGCGAGTCTGAAATTTTTGCTTAATTTAAATTCCCACTCCTTTCTCTCCCTCTGCGTTTTAAAAGGTCCTTTTAAAAACATAATTTTCGTCTTCAATAAAAATGGTATCTCTGGGGGAGTGGGCCATGGAAGATCGTTTGCTGTTATTAATAGTGAATCTGTGTGAGTCATCGTGGCTGAGTTTGCCCTTTTTCCCCCCACAAAAAAGGCCTGTGGTCGGACATTGCGCCACAAATCAGATCCCCCACTTTGCTGACCTGCAAAAAAATGTCCCCTTTTTCGTGCACCTGCTGGATGTGGGAAGGTAATGTCAGCGTGTGGATGTGCTGAGGTCTTGCACCTGTTCTGAGGCAGGGTGAGGTCCCATTTTCAGGGGGGGGGGCCTTCGGGCGCTCCGGACAAAATCCCCAAAGGGGTTTTGGTGGTTGCCGAAAGGAAAGGAGAGGGGGGGACGGGAAAAATATGTCTTTGAGCTATTGCCCTTTATTGACGGTTAAAGTTCCTTGGAAAAACTTTCGTGGATCCCCATGTGGGTTTGGGTTTAAAAAATGGGGGCCTCGTTCTTCCTTCTGGGTTTTTTGTATGTGGCGGACTCCCCCCTGTTGATGGGGGGCGCTTTGCTGATTTATTGTCCGTCATTTTGGCCTGTATCCCTTTGGGAAAAATTTTGCCTCAGTCCAGGGGGTTTGTCAGGTCTGTTTGTTGGAGCAAATACGTTGTACCGTTACCCTGGCTTTTAAAAATGGATTGTTTTTGTTGTTGGGGGGGAAGCTGTCATTCCTGGGGGTAGGCCGTTCTGTCTGTGGGTTTGGGGTTTCATGATGTGAGTACCCGGTGGTCTTTGATGTGTTTGTATTTCCCAAAAAAGTGGTTTTTGCTCTCTGAATAGGTAGCTTGAGGTTGTGGGGGGTGGAAGTTATTGAAGTCTTTATGGAATTTGAATTAGGGCCTCCCGCCCGCAGCCCAGATGACAATGTATCATCGGTAACGGGGTACATATGGGTTGGTGGTGCATGTGGTGTACGCCCCTTCCCGTCCCGCCATAAAGAGTTTGCTATTGGGGGACATCTGGCCCCCATGGAAGTTCCTTTCGCTGTAGATAAGGTCCGCTCCAAATTTAAAATAGTTGTGGTGAGTTGAACTGTTGAGCTTTTGTTTTTGGTTTGTTGGGAGGTTTATTTTTCTCCAGTTGTGTGACGGCTGCAACTCCACCCTTTGGGGGGTTTTTTGTATAAAAGGATTTAATCCGGGTTTCCCAAAAGGAGAAACTTAAAACCTCCGGGCCAGGAACTGTCCAACCCAGCCCATTACTCCAAATTAACAGTGATCCCACGGGATTTTAAAAAACAGCTAAAGTATGTAAAGAAGTTTCCAAAACTCGGTCCGGGGCAGGTAGAGGGGCTCTCCCAGAGATCCAGGCCGGGTTGCTTTACATGCCCCCCAAGACCCACAAAAAAAGGAACCCTGGGGGGCCCTATTTTTCGGGTATTGGCCCTCTGACAGGAATATCGGGTTGGGTGGAAAACTCCAAAAAACCCCTGGCAGAGTTACTCTAGTTACATCCGGGAACCCCACGGATTTTTCTTAACAAACTCATCCCCTGGCCCCACTTCCTGAGGGCACCTTTGGAACCCCTGGATGTAGAACCCTTGTATACAAACATACCCCAAAGGAGGGAGTTGCAGCATGTGGGGACACACCTGGAGAAACAAAAACCCCCCAAAAAAAAATTTAAAAAGCTCATACATTTCCCTATCAGCCACAACTATTTTAAATTTGGAGAGGACCTTATCTACAGCGAATGGGAACTTCCATGGGGTCCGGTCCCCCCCCAATATGCAAATCTCTTTTGGCGGCACGGAAGGGGTATTTTCCACATGCACCCCCAAAACCCCATGAGTACCCCTTACTCGATGTTTCATTGCATTGGATGCGGGCGAGGGGCCCTAATTAAATTTCCCTTAATGCTTCAATAACTTCCACCCAAACCATAACCTCAAGCTTACCTATTCAGAGGAAAAATCCACTTTCTGGATACTACAATACACATCAAAGCCCCCGGTTCACATCATTTTCCACAAACCACAGACAAAAGGGCCCCCCTCGGGAAATGACAGCTTCACCCAAACAACAAAGAAATCCATTATTACAGCCAGGTATGGTACAATGTATTTGCTCCAACAAGAAAATGGAAAAAACACCCCCTGGATCTGGGACAAAATTTCTCCAATTGGGATACAGGCCAAAAGTGAAGGACAATCAAATCAGCAAAGCGGCCCGCCATCAACAGAGACAGTCTGCTCACATACAAAAAAGGCCCGAAAGGAAAAACGAGTGCCCCTAGTTGTAAAACCCACAACCCCAGCTGGAGATCCTCGAAAGTTTGCCAAGGAATTAACCCGTGCTAGTAAAGGGCAAAAGGGTCAAAGACATTTTTCCAGTCCCCCTTCTTTCCCTTTGGCAACCCCCAAACCTGTGGCGTATTTTGTCCGGGCGCCTGAAGGCCCCCAATGAAAATGGCACCTCCCCTGCCTGCAGAAAAGGGGCAAGACCGCAGGCAATCCCACTGTGACAGTGTACCGTCCCCCGTAAAGAGGTGCCAGAATAGGGGGAATTTTCCCGCGGTCTAGCAAAGTGGTTTTATCTGTTATTTGGGGGCAATGTCCGAAAAGGGCCCTTTTTGTGGGGGGGGAAAAAGGGGAGAGACTCAGCCCGCGCATGAACTCCACAGATTCCTATTTTTAACAGGGAAATGATCTTCCAGTGGGCCAACACTTCTCCAGAGATGACCATTGTATTGAAGATCTGAAAAATTTGGTTTTAATGGGCACTTTAAGACGAGGGGGAGAAAAGGGTGGGAATTTAAAAAAATGCAAAAAATTTTGATCTGCAAAAAGGGGGTAAATATTATGCCAGCTTTTTGTCGAACTATGTGTGAACAGTGTTGGGCACAAATCACGGCCTGATGGGTGAGATAAGACCGGAAATTGACCCCCCTTTTCAGCCTCAAAGTTTTTCCGTAGTTGACTGCTTGCCTGCTGTAAATGACTTTTGCTTATATTGATTTTGTATTTTAAGAAAATTTTAAGTTCTTTGAAGGTCCAGGTCTTTTGTGTATAAAAAGTCTGTGAATTTTCAATTTCTTGTATAAAATCTGTTGAAGAAGGGAGTTGTTCTCTCGAAAGCTCACCCTCAAATATACTCAGTTGCCTCTAAAAAGGTTTTCGCCTGATTTCTTTACTTTTACTACTTTCTATGGCTAAAAACGGTAAAAATCATACTTCCAATAATCGGCAGAGTCATTTCCATGGGATGGGAGCGCTTGTGTGCAGTTAGTAACAGCAGAAATTTTCTGCTTTCAGAGACACCATTTATTGTAAGCAAAAATGTATTTAAGAAATGAAAATTATTCCATGAATAGTGTTGGACCGTTGTTTTAAACCGAATTGACAACGTTTGGGTTTTGTGATTCATAGATGAGTGTGAACACTATTTTGATTGAAGCCATTGTACATCATATTAATTACCTAGAGCACAATCTTTAGGATTCAGAAATATTTGTTTGTGTCTGGTGTCTCTTCACATGTGGTTTCTATGTCAGAGAAAAGAGTATTGACCCATTCTAAGACCATATCATGAGAATGGGGTCACTTTACCCCTGTTTAGCTCTCCAGAAAGGAGTAGCTAAAGTGGAAAGGGGGCTGTCTATGCAGGGGTCTCTCCACTGTAGATGATCAGAGCTTTGAAATTTTCTAGGTGTATTGCAGTCCCTTTTTTACATGAGGAAGCTACATGCACACTTTGATGACATGTATGAACGGAATGCGCCAGAGTCCCCGGGTCTTTTCTTGAAAAAATTTTGCAGCCTGTTCGCTATATTTTTAATCGCCCCGTATGCCAGTATAGGCGCACTCAGAGCGCCCCCCGGGCCTTTGTATGTGCCTGATTTCAGGGGCGTGCGGGAAAGAGGGGCGCACTAGGAAACCCTACAAAACTAAAGATTTTTAGCTTCGTACGCAAATTTTGGCGCAATTTTCTGCTGGAACAGGTGGAACACTTTCAAAATGGTTTACCTGAGCCAGAACTGTGCCAAAGGTAGAAAAATGCCCGATTTTTTAACCTGCTCTAAGCGCATTTTACATATTATAATGACATCAAAAATTTGGGATTTTTTAAAAGCCAAACTATAAATGTCGCCATAGTTTCTTTTCCCCTTTTAGGTGTAAAAACCCAATTTTAAACTTTCCATGTGCCACAAATGAGAAGTTGTCATTTTGGTTTCATTGGGTTGGTCTTGTGTGATTTTTCCGCAGGAAAACCCTCCGACCAAGAGACTTTTGCACAATCTGTAAGACATCCTTTTCCATATGGGGAAGGTTTTAGGGAGTTTTAAGTTTACTACAAATTTGTTGTTAAAATGGATATTTTGTTTCATTTTGTACTTAAAACTCACCCCAAATTTTTTCCATTTTAATCATTTCCCTTTTTTTGCGCCGAGGAAAAACGTCGGGCAAAAATTCTAAAACAGTTTTTTTGGATCCGCAAAAAATGGTATGTGTGTATTAGAATACTGGGTTTTTTATCTTTCAATGAGGACTTTTGGGGGTACAAACAACATTTTTGAAAGTTGACATTTTGAATTAAGTTGGTAAAATTGTAAATGTTTTTTATTTTTATTTATTATGGCTAAATAGGTATACATCTCTTCAATTTCCTGATTCTTATACAGGTGGAGAGCAAGAGGAACAGATTTCAGCAGTGTCCCAAGATATTGTCCCCCAAGACCGACTTGACCCCATTGTTCCTTTCAAGGTGATCACTATAGCTATCCCCTGTATATTTAATATGGCGAAAGAAAAAGGTTTTTTGGTGAGCTATTGTAACAGTTTTGTGTTTCTTGCCTGATATCATATTTCCATCATTCTCAGGAAGCCCAATAAGTGAAATGGTGGAGAAATCCATTGATGGTATCAATCTAAACCACCTGATCCAGGCCCCTGAAGGATGTGGAGAGCAAAACATGATGAGAACGACAGCTCCCCTGATAGCCACACATTACCTTGATAACACCAACCAATGGGACAGAATAGGACTAGACCGGAGAGAAAAAGCCATTCAGTTCATCAAAACTGGTAAGATATTCTCTATTTTTTATGTTTGCAAGAGTTTTTTTTCAGTAAAGAACCTAATGTATTATCCAACAGAAATGCACAATCCATAACACACATTACCATTCAAAAAAATTCAATTAAAAAAGGGTTGGCTCTAGAGCTACCTCCTCAGCCCAGGGAGGTGGCTGACTTGAAGATTATACACCAATACCGTGTTTCCCTGAAAATAAGACATCCCCTGAAAGTAAGACCTACTGCTCGAACAGGCAGAACTATTTCAGTGTGGTTTGTCTGAGAGAGAGTTGTCATAATGGAACTAGATTTGCCATTAGGGCAAAAAATGTTCATTATTTCTCAACTTACACCAGTACAATAATAAAAAGTAATTTATGAAAATGATCAAACTCTATTCAATTAAATTATACAAATTGCATAATAAATGATATAATATAAAATTAATATGAAATTATATAAGATCCCAAAAAGATAAAATGATCTCCTATAAAATGTATTTAAGATTATTATAAGTAGAGATGGGCGAATTTCTCAAAAATTCGATCGGCCGAGTTCGCCGAATTTTTCGGCAAAATTATTTTCGACCTGAATTTATTTGTGGCGAATCGCATTAAAAAACAGCTATTTCCTGGCTGCAGAGATCCTGTAGAACATTGTGCCATGCTTAAATATGCATAGGGAGCGTGGTTTGGTCTTCATACAATGCTGTGTTTTAGTATGACACGCACATGACAGCCGCTGCTATTAGAATCGCTTCACTCTTCACTTCTCTGGGCACTTACAGGGGCAAAACTGACCAAATAACTGAAGTGGGAATGCAGCCTGACAAGGTATTGTAAGCGGCAGCTTGAAAGAACTGAGATGAGGGCTAAAATCCTACTATAATAATAATAATAATATTTTTTATTTATATAGCGCCCACATATTCCGCAGCACTTTACAATATAGAGGTTATAAGCACAGACAAACCAGACATTATATTATAAAAAAAGCTACTTACAAATGAGACACGAGGTGATGGTCCTGCTCGCAAGTGCTTACAATCTATTAGGGTGTATGGGTGAAACAAAGTGTGACAAGTGCTTGGTTTACAATGGTCCAGCCATGTTACATAAATATTGGGTAGTATACATGAAAAAGTGGATGAACCTGATATCCCAACCATACATCTATATACAGATAAGTGCCTATGGGTGCCAAAGTGCAGGAAGTGACAAATGTGTGACAGAATTTGGGGCGTTAACAATTAGGGATCTTGGTAAGCTTGTCTAAGAAGATGAGTTTTCAGAGCGCACTTAAAACTGTGGGGGTTGTGAGGGTGCCTGATCACATGGGATAACAAAGAACGCAATAGAAGGTTCCTGGAGCAGGCACAGGTCGCAGCACAGTAAGGTGACATCACAGCAAGGGTCACCCCGCGAGGCCAGAGCTTCCCGTGTCATCTAGTTGAACACACACTAGGTCACACACTTTCTAACAGATGACATTTGATAACCCCGGCAAAGAGTCGGTGCATCCGTAAGAAACAACTTTTAGTTGGCATTGCCCGGGAGCAGGTCAGGGGACCTCACCTGTCCTCAACCCACCTCTGTCCCATTCGCTTTCCACACCCAGAGAACTACTATGTGCTGTGGCCTCTGCGCCACTATACAGCGAGGACGAACTATTTGAGGACAGTGGGCAGCAAAGAGGTGGGGAAGACATCCGCTGCTTCTTGCAGAAGCGGGCAAGTAGTGATGAGAAGAGTGGCATGGGGGTTATGTTGCGAGCGGTCAGGCTCTGTACAGCGACACCGTTGAGGAAGACAGCGGTGACAGGCAAACACTAAACGATGTAGCCGATCGCACTTTGGAGCCGGGTGAAGCAAGCAAGGCTGGGACAAGGTATTCTGGTGCCCTAGTTAAACAAGGCATAAAGTGCCCCCTAAATGGAAAATTCAGCTCACTCCATACCTCCTTGTACCCCCTTTTCTGCCTGGGATGAAGTGGCGCTCTAGGCGGTCGCCTACCTTAGACTACCCATTGTCCCGGCCTTGGAAGCAAGAGCATCATCATCATCATGAGAAGAGATCGGCAGCTTGCTCATCAGGCAGTGGTGCTGCCGGCAAGTCGGTAGTGTGGCCAGGAGTCAGCAAGGTGGCAGCAGTGCAAGGTCGGGAGCCAAATGGCCACGATTTAGACCACCCACTTTGCAGGTCCCAGAAAGTAGCAGCGCAGGGGCTCACTGAGGCAGCGGCGGTAACAGTCAGTGCGGAGCATTGGTGGTAAAATTACCTACTCGGCGGTGTGGCAGTTTTTTGACAAGACACCAGAGGAGGCGAACATGGCTTTTTATTATTATTATTATTATTATTATTATTATTATTTATTGTAAAGCACCATTGATTCCAGGGCGCTGTACATTCGAGGGGGTTACATACATAACATAAGTCAAACGAGTACAATGATAAGTGATGAATGACAATTGGCACAACAGAGGGAGAGAGGACCCTACCAGCGAGGGCTTACAATCTACAAGGAGGGGGAAGGAGACAGAAGGTGGGGGCAGACAAGTTTGTGGAGGATGTAGTGACATTAAGGTTAGTGCAGGTTATAGGCAAGCCTGAAGAAATGGGTTTTCAGATTGCTTTTGAAGCTGTTGAGAGTGGGAAGGGGAGTCTGATGTGTTGGGGCAGTGAGTTCCATAGTGTGGGGGAAGCACGGGAGAAATCTTGGAGACGGTTGTGTAAGATGCTGATAAGGGGAGAGCAGAGGAGAAGGTCCTGTGAGGAGCGGAGATTGCGTGAGGGGAGATATTTGGAAATTAGGGCAGAGATGTATGGAGGGGAGAGGTCATGGAGAGCTTTGTAGGTCATGGTTAGTAGCTTGAAATGAATTCGCTGGGTAATGAAAAGCCAGTGAAGGGATTGGCAGAGGGGAGAGGCAGGGGAGAAGCGAGGAGAGAAGTGGATAAGACAGGCAGCAGAGTTGAGAATGGTTTGAAGGGGAGCATGAGTGCCAGACGGGAGGCCACAGAGAAGGATGTTGCAGTAGTCTAGGCGGGAGATGACAAGGGCATGGACCAGCATTTTTGTAGTGTCATAGTTGAGGAATGAGCGGATGCGAGAGATGTTTTTCAGGTGGAGGCGGCAGGCAGAGGTGAGGGTTTGGATGTGTGGTTTGAAAGATAGAGCGGAGTCTAGGATTACCCCAAGGCAGCGGACTTGTGGAACAGGTGAGAGTGTACAGCCGTTGACTGAGATAGAGAGATCAGGTGGAGGGGTAGAGTTGGACGATGGAAAGATGATAAGTTCAGTTTTCTCCACATTTAGTTTTAGGAGACGTGCGGAGAAGAAGGAGGAAATGGTCGATAGACAGTCTGGGATCCAGGAGAGCAGAGAGGTAACATCTGGGCCAGAGATGTGGAGTTGGGTATCGTCAGCATAGAGGTGGTAATGAAAGCCGTGTGAGGCTATGAGCTGACCGAGGCCAAGAGTAAGAGTGTGAAGAGAGAAGAGTAAAGGACCCAGGACTGACCCCTGGGGGACACCAACAGAGAGAGGCCGGGGGGAGAAGGTAGAGCGAGAATGAGAGACGCTGAATGTCCGGTCAGTGAGGTACGAGGAGATCCAGGAAAGGGCCAAGTCCGTGATGCAGAGGGAGGAGAGGATGTGTAGCAGGAGGGAATGGTCGACAGTGTCAAAGGCAGAGGACAAGTCTAGAAGGAGAAGGACAGAGTGATGGCGTGAGGCTTTAGCAGTTGCTAGGTCATTGGTGACTTTGGTTAGGGCAATTTCGGTAGAGTGGTGGGGTCAGAAACCAGATTGTAGTGGGTCAAGAAGAGAGTTGGAGGAGAGGTGGGAGGACAGCTGAAGATAGACGTGCTGCTCGAGGAGTTTGGAAGCGGAGCAGTGAGATGGGGCGATAGTTGGACAGAGAGGAGGGGTCAAGGGTTGTTTTTTTAAGGATTGGAGTGATAGTAGCATGTTTAAAGGCGGAAGGGAAGATGCCAGAGGTTAGTGATAGGTTGAAGAGATGGGTGAGGGCTGGGATGATAGAAGCACTGAGTTCTGGGATGAGGTGGGATGGCAGTGGGTCAAGACTACAGGTAGTGAGGTTGGATTTGGACAGTAGAGTGGTAAGGTTTTCATTAGTGACTGTGGGTAAGCAAGTTAAGGGGGACGAGCAGTTTGCAAGAGTAGAGGAGGGTGGTGGGGACTGCGGGCTGAAGCTTTCTCTGATGTGGTTAATCTTCTGAAGGAAGTGAATGGCAAAGTTGTCTGCTGAAAGGAGGGATGGGGGAGGAGGTGCTGGTGGACAGAGAAAAGAGTTGAAGGTTTTGAATAATTGTCTGGGGTTGTGAGACAGGGAGGATATGAGATTGCTGAAATAGTCCTATTTGGCTGAGGTGAGTGCTAGAGATGGGCGAATTTCCCGAAATTCGTTTCGTTCACTTCGCTGAATTTCTCGGCAAAAAATAACTTCGTTCCGAATTACTTCGGCACGAATCACATTAAAAAACAGCTATTTCCAGGCTGCACAGAGCCTGCACGGTGCTGTAGAACGTTGTGCCATGCTTAAATATGCAGAGGGAGCTTGGTTTGGTCTTCATACAATGTTGTGTTTTAGTATGACACGCAGATGACTGCCGCCGCTCTTAGAATCGCTTCACTATAAAATTCCCTGGGCACTTAAGGGGCAAAACTGACCAAAAACTCAAGCGGGAATGTAGCCTGATAAAGTCATGCCAGCTAAAGCTGGAAAAAAACAAGCTGAGAGCTCAGGTGGCAACATTAGTGACAGAGTGTGGAGGTGACGGCGGCAGCCACAGCAGCATGAGGTCAGGCAGTGGCACAATGACATTCTGGAGGTGGCAAAACAGGAGGAAGCCACAGAATGGCACAATGACTGAGAGCGGATGTCACGGCGGCAGCAGCATGAGGTCAGGCAGTGGCACAATGACATTCTGGAGGTGGCAAAACAGGAGGAAGCCACAGAATGGCACAATGACTGAGAGCGGAGGTCACGGCGGCAGCAGCATGAGGTCAGGCAGTGGCACAATGACACAGTGGGGAGGACACGGCAGCAGCCACAGCAGCAGCATGAGGTCAGAAAGTGGCACAATGACACAGTGTGGAGGACACGGCAGCAGCCACAGCAGCAGCATGAGGTCAGGCAGTGGCACAATGACATTCTGGAGGTGGCAAAACAGGAGGAAGCCACAGAATGGCACGATGACTGAGAGCGGAGGTCACGGCGGCAGCAGCATGAGGTCAGGCAGTGGCACAATGACACAGTGTGGAGGACACGGCAGCAGCCACAGCAGCAGCATGAGGTCAGAAAGTGGCACAATGACACAGTGTGGAGGACACGGCAGCAGCCACAGCAGCAGCATGAGGTCAGAAAGTGGCACAATGACACAGTGTGGAGGACACGGCAGCAGCCACAGCAGAAGCATGAGGTCAGACCGTGGCACAATGACATTCTGGAGGTGGCAAAACAGTATTAAGCCACAGAGTGGTACAATCACACAGTGTAGAGGTCACAACAGCAGCAGTATGAGGTTAGGCAGTGACACAATGACATTCTGGAGGTGGCAAAACAGGAGGAAGCCACAGAGTGGCACAATGACTGAGAGCGGAGGTCACGGCGGCAGCAGCATGAGGTCAGGCAGTGGCACAATGACACAGTGTGGAGGACATGGCAGCAGCCACAGCAGCAGCATGAGGTCAGACAGTGGCACAATGACAGATTCTGGGGTGGGGGTGGCAAAAAAGGAGTAGGCCACAGAGTGGCACAATGACAGAGATTTGAGGTGACGGCGGCAGGAGCAACAGCATGAGGTCAGAGAGTGGCACAATGACACAGTGTGGATGTCACGGCAACAGCAACAGCAGCAGCAGCATGAGGTCATAGAGTGGCACAATGACAGAGTGTTGAGGTGGGTGGCAATACCAGTCCCTGGTAAAGATGGTGGTAGGCAGATGGAGAAACTGGCAGCAGATGTGTGGCATCAGGCGGGTGGCGGCATCAGAATAGTGGCTGAGGCAGGTAGTTTGAACCCAGACTGACACCTAAGTCATTGGTGTGTGGAAATCCTGGCCGATCCACGCCTGATTCATCTTGACAAAGGTCAGTCGTTCCACATTTCCCGTGGACAAGCGGGTTCTCCTTGGGGTAACGATGGCCCCCGCCGCACTGAACACCCGCTCTGATGCCACACTACTGGCCGGGCAGGACAGCTTCTCCACTGCAAACTCGGCAAGTTGCGGCCACACATCCAGTTTGGCTGCCCAGTAGTCCAGCGGATCTTCTAACTGAGGTGGCAGAGTGCTGTCCAAGTAGGCCACAACCTGTTGGTTCAGGGACTGCTCCAGGTCCTGCTGCTGCTGGCGACTGCCCTCCTCACTAGGCGGGTGAAGGAAGCTGCTCATCAGTGACTCCAGACTTAGGTTACTACTGATGGAGCTGGTACTGCTCCTACCCCCCCCCCCCCCCACACACATTCCCCCAGCAGCCGCGGCAGTAGTACGTGAGCTCTGAGGACCCCCGGTCAGACCTGTCGGAGGAGGGACGATGCCGCACATAGGCAGCAGCCAACTGATTACGGAAGATTTCCCTATAGTATTTGAGTTTGTCTTCCCTCTCAATAGCTGGGAAAAAGGCTCCCATTTTGGACCGGTAGCGAGAGTCCAATAGGGTGGAGAGCCAGAAGTCATCCCTCTGCCGGATGCTGACTATTCGGCTGTCACTAGCCAGGCAAATAAGCATGCTGCGGGCCATCTGCACAAGTGACTCCGAGGGGCTCCCTGCCTCCATTTCCACTGTATACTGCCACGGTGCTTGGGGGTCATCTGCCTCATCTTCCTCATCTCCATCCACCTCCTCCAGCTGCTCCTGCTCCTCCTCTCTTGTCACCTGGGTAGAAAATCCACTCATTTCACCAGACAATGCTTCTGCTCCAATGTCCTCCTCCTTCTCCTCCTCCTCCTCCTCCTCCATTTCAGTCCCCACCGGACTCATGTGGCCACGAGATGTAGTCGCCACGTCTCCAGTCCCCTGCCCAGACAGATTTTTCAGCATCTGTTCCAGGACATGAAGCAGTGGAATGACGTTATTCATCCCGTAGTCCTGGCGACTGACAAATAACGTCGCCTCCTTGAATGGCCTCAACAAACGGCAGGTGTCATGCATGAGCTGCCACTGGCTGACATCAAAGTTACACAGGGGAGTACTTCTGTCTGCCTGGATCATCAAAAAAATCGTTAATGGCCTTTCTCTGTTCATACAGTCGGTCCAACATGTGCAGGCTGGAATTCCAGCGGGTGGAAACATCGCATATCAGAGTGTGTTGGGGGAGGCCGTTCTGCCGCTGCAACTCGAGGAGGGTGTTCCTGGCTTTGTACGAATGGATAAAGTGCATGCACAGTTTCCTGGCCATTTTCAGAATGTTCTGAAGATCGGTGGAAGACTTCAGGAACCTTTTCACAACCAGATTGAACATGTGCGCCATGCAGGGCGCATGGACCATCCCTCCTCGGTGCAGCGCGGACACCATGTTCCTCCCATTGTCCGTCACCATGGTTCCGATTTGCAGTTGGCGCGGAGAAAGCCACACATCGATTTCTTGCTGCATGACGCGGAGCAGTTTCTCCCCTGTGTGACTTCGTTCGCCGAGGCAAGCCAGGTGTAGAACTGCGTGACACCGCTGTGCCCTACACATGTGGTATGATGGAGCAGTACTTGTGGAGGCTGAGATGGTGGTGATGGTGGAGGAGGAGGAGGCGGACATTGGCGCAGGTGCAGCAGTTTGACAATGTGGAGGAGAAAGCGGCGTCTCCTGTCCAAGTTGTTGGTGTGCCTGGGCAGGAAGCACATTCACCCAGTGGGCCGTAAAGGACATGTACTGGCTCTGACCGTAGTTACAGCTCCAGACGTCCGCGCTGCCGTGCACCTTGGAACAAACCGATAAGCTCAAGGACTGACCCACCTTCTGTTCTACATATTTATGAAGTGCTGGTACTGCCTTTTTGGAAAAGAAATTACGGCTTGGAACTCTCCATCTCGGCTCGGCACAAGCCATTAGTTCTCTGAATGGTGCAGAGTCCACCATTTGGAAAGGGAGGGACTGCAATACCAACAACTTGGACAGGAGCACGGTCAGCTGCTGCACCTTAGGATGGTTGGACGCATACTGTTGTTTCTTTGCAATCGCCTCGCTGAACGACTGCTGGCGCCATGAGTAGCGAGGAGCAGGAGCATCTGGACCGGGAGATGATGTCAAAGAGACAACAGCTCCTTCTGCCAGAGGTGGTGGAGCCTTGACTGGCTGCAATGGCATGCGTGCCACTGGGCGCTGCTGCTGCTGCTGTTGCTGGGCGGCGGCAGGATGGACACCACATCTGAGACACGTTTCTCCAGGCCACCGGATGGTGACGCTGCATGTGTTGACGCAGGGCCGTGGTGCCAACGTTAGCTCCCTGGCCACGCTTCACTTTCTGCTTACAGATTCTACATATACCCATATTCGGCTCCTCCGGTGTCTTAGCAAAGAACTGCCACACCGCTGAGTATCGGATTTTACGGCTGTGACTACTACCACCGCTGCCTCGCTGAGCCCCTGTGCCGCTACTTTCTTGGACCTGCGAAGCGGGTTTTTTAACCCAGTGGCCGCTTGGCTCCCGACCTCACACTGCTGCTATCCTGTTGACTCACGGCCACACGACCCACTTGCTGGCTGCGCCGCTGCCTGACGCGCAAGCTGACGCCCAATTCTCCTGACGATGATGAAGCCCTTGCCTCACCCGGCTCCCAAGTGCGGTCGGCTACATCATCATCTATTTGTGTTTCATCGCCACTGCTGTCCTCATCACGGTCTTGATATGCCGAGGCTGACCTCTCACAACATGACCTCCCATGCCACTCTCCACATCTATACTTTGCCGCCTACTGCAAGAAGCAGGGGATATTGGCCCCATTTCTTCGCTGCCAAGTAGCTGCTGACTGCCCTCCTCAAATTGTTCATTCTCGCTATATAGTGGCGCTGAGCCCAGACCACATAGTAGATCTCTGGCTGAGGGAACCGGATGGGACAGAGGCGGGCTGAGGACAGGTGGGGCCGCTGACCCGCTCCCGGGCCATGCCAACTAAGGGTTGTGACTGAGGTTCCCACCGACTCTTGGCTGGGGTTGTCAGATGTCATCTGGGAGGAAGAGGATGACCTAGTCAACCAATCAAGAACCCTTGGGTTGCTGAACAACACACGGCCGCTAGATGACAGCAGCAGTTGTGGCCTCACCGAGTGACCCCTGCTGTGACGTCCCCTGCTGTGCTGCGACCTGGGCCTGTTCCAGGAATGTTTGTGCCTCTGCCACTCGCAGGTGCAGAGCCTGCCACCTCTCTGTCTGACATACTGTTTGTTCTAAAATGTACAGACACTGTTTGATGATGATATCTGTATATGATAAATATACACCCTGTTTTTGACTCCAAATGAACCCAGTAACAAGCTTGGGTAACCCTTGGATATAAATTGCACTCCACAAATGGCCAGGAAAAATTTACTTGTATGTGTCGTTTAAAAACACTGTGGGCGACATGTATGAACGGGCTTTACGCCTGTTTTCTGGCGTACACTGCGCCTCCCGGCCCGAATCCCGCTGTCGGACGCAGGGATTCACTGTTAGGCGCAGTGTTCGCCACTTTCAGCTTCGCCCTGCATAAAGGGGCGGGCAGTGGGCGCGGTGTGGGCGCGGGGTAGGAGTTCCGGGGCGGGAAGCGGCGCACTCGAAAACTTCGAGGCATGTACGATGGAAAGTCGGCAAAGCGAGGCGCAGTGCAGCGCTCGGCAGCTCCGACAGGCAGACCAGGTTTTTTTTTGGTCTAAATCCTCCGACAGAGGCAAAGTGAAGCAGGATCGGAACATGCGAGGAAGCAGATCGAAGATCGCGACAGAAATCTCGGCGCTCGGCTCCGTGCAGCAGGAGTATGAATCCGAAAAAATCGCCTTATAAAGGCGGAAAAACAGTGTCGAAAAAGAGCTGAACGTAAAAAATAAACATAATAAAAAAAAAACACTTTTCAAAACTCTAGAACGGCGCAATATCAAGAATTATGATATTGGAAATTGCCGGGAAATACAGTAATTCAAATTCTGAAACCTATTCTCATTGGTCGGCATAAACCAGCCAATCAGAATAGGAGCGACAGTGAACCATTAAAACCTATGGGGAAGGATTGACCAATCAGAATCCACGGCAGGATAAATCAAAATACAGTAAAAATACAGAAAAGAGCTGATTGGCTGAGCTAGCGGGGCTTGGCTAGCTCGGCCAATCAGAACAGGAGCGACAAAGACCCATTCTAGTCTATGGAGAAGTTTAGACCAATCAGAATCCACGGCGGGATAATTCAAAATACAGTAAAAAGACAGAAAAGAGCTGATTGGCTGAGCTAGTGGGTGCTTGGCTATCCCAGCCAATCAGAGCGTGAGCTACTTCTCCCATTATAGTCTATGGAGAGATGGGCACACTGAAATCTCGGCACTCAGCGCCATGCGGCATGAAGTATTAAACAAACAATAATTTTTATTAAGTGTCAAACATTATCAGATAAAGAGCAGAACCCTTCTTTACAAATAAAGCAGTTAAAAACCCGAACAACGCGATTGTCGCCGAGACCGGCGCTACATAAGGAATTGCAATAGAGAGAATTGCCGGGAAATACAGTAATTCAAATTGTTAAAGCTATTCTCATTGGTCGACATAAACCAGCCAATCAGAATAGGAGCGACAATGTCCCATTCTATCCTATGGAGAAAAATTGACCAATCATATTCAAGGCGGGACAGTTCAAAATACAGTAAAAAATGCAGAAACGAAGCTGATTGGTTGAAGCGGCGGGGGCTCGTCCAGCTTAGCCAATTAGAGCGCGAGCTACTTTCTCATAGAGTTCTATGGGGAAAGAAATTCTGAGCGCGCTCTGTGATTGGCTAAGTTAAAAGAGGCGCCGTTATTTGGACCAATGGGAGAGCGAGCGACGCTCCTATGGGTTTTCTAATGCAATCTGAAATCAAACTGTACATGGCCGAAATCAAATGATAAGACTACAGAAGTGGTCCCGATGTGTATATAAAATGAATGATAATATGGAGGTAACGAAAAAAAAATATTAAATCAATAAAATCATGTTTATTTCTTTATTTTCGTTGCACCCATGCTATTGATCCTTGCGCCCATGTCCCCGCACTGTGCCCCACACACACTGGCGAGGCGTGGCGGACTTTTCCCTGCATGTATGAGTGCACTACCTCCGGCGGCGAATCATAGGCGCAGCGCCGCACTGCGCCTCGGACCCGCACTCCGCCTAAAACACAGGCGAGGCGCGGCGGACTTTACATTGTATGTATGAGCGCGCCCCGGCCCCGACATAAATCAGGCGCAGATTCCGCCGGAAAACTAGCGGAAAGGTGCGCCCCGACCCGTCGGGATTCATACATGTGGCCCTGTGTGTTTTACTAAATGTAAAAGCACAAACAGACTTAATTAACCTTCGGACATGAATTAGGCTACAGGAAAAATGTATATATTTTGGCGTTGAAAAAGACGGTTTATTTTTGTCAGCACACCAGCAAAACAACGCTTAATTAACCCCTGGATGTAAATTGCGCCAAAGAATTGAGCCGCACAAAATAGTAGCTTTGTAGCGTGTTACAATTGCGTGTTTTCTACGCCACACAATAAGAGATACAGTTGTAATTAACTTTTGCTTGTGAATTAGGCTACAGGAAAAATGTATATATTTTGGCGTTGAAAAAGATTGTTTATTTTTGTCAGCACACCAGCAAAACAACGCTTAATTAACCCCTGGATGTAAATTGCGCCAAAGAATTGATGCCGCACAAACTAGTAGATTTGTAGCGTGTTACAATTGCGTGTTTTCTACGCCACACAACAAGAGATACAGTTGTAATTAACCTTTGCTTGTGAATTAGGCTACAGGAAAAATGTATATATTTTGGCGTTGAAAAAGACGGTTTATTTTTGTCAGCACACCAGCAAAACAATGCTTAATTAACCCCTGGATGTAAATTGCGCCAAAGAATTGAGCCGCACAAACTAGTAGCTTTGTAGCGTGTTACAATTGCGTGTTTTCTACGCCACACAACAAGAGATACAGTTGTAATTAACCTTTGCTTGTGAATTAGGCTACAGGAAAAATGTATATATTTTGGCATTGAAAAAGACGGTTTCTTGGGGTCAGCACACCAGCAAAACAACGCTTAATTAACCCCTGGATGTAAATTGCGCAATAGAATTGAGCAGCCAAAAATGAAGTGGTATTTGTATTGTAAAAACGCTGTTTCTTTAAATGAATACAACAGGAACTGGCTTAGATCCCACTTGGATATTGAATGTATATGCAGCTGCAGTGGATGCACACTGGATTTCAGATCCAATACCCCAAAAAATTAGAAATAGAACATTAAGAGAACAGTCTCTGAGACAAGCTGAGACACCCCACAGAAATCGCTATATAAAAATCAATTCTTCAGTAAGAGCTATCAGCCGCGGCAGCACCTTCCCTGATCAGTACAGTGAGAGCGGTATGAGCTCCCAGCGTCGCGCCCGGACTTATATAGTGCGGTGACGTCACAGAATCCCGCCGGTCTCTGATTGGCTTCACCTCTGCACATGTCATGCAGGCTATGCCCTTCTTCCTCCCAGAGTGCTTTGCCCCATGTAACGCCATGTGCTCGCAGCCATTTTATCAATCAAAAGCACACTTCGTTCACCCGAAGTACCCCAAAGTTCGACTTTGTTCCGAACCGAAGTTTTCCTGAAATTCTAAATGAATTCCACTTCGTTAGAATCAATTCGCACATCTCTAGTGAGTGCAGATTTAAATGTGTGTAGTGACTGTTTGTATGAGGCAAAGTCATCAGTGGAGTGAGTTTTCTTCCAGCGGCGTTCAGCAATTCTGGAAGCTCGCCTCAGTTGTTTTGTGGAGTCTGTGTGCCAGGGTTGTCTGTTGATTTTGCAAGTTCTGTTGTGTGTGAGAGGAGCGACTGAGTCAAGGGTGGTGGTGATTGTGTGGGTGTAGAAAGTGGTGGCAGCGTCTGGGTCACTGAATGAGGAGATAGTAGAAAGAGGTGCAAGAGAGTCAGAGAGAGTGAGACGGTTGAGGCTTTGTAGGTTCCTGCGGGGTCGTACTGGATATGAGACAGGAGGAGCAGGTGGGGTGGAGATGGTGGAGAAGGTAAGCAGGTTGTGGTCAGATATGGGGTGGGGGGAGTTTGAGAAGTCAGATAGGGGGCAGAGGCGGGTGAAGATGAGGTCCAGTGTGTGTCCATCTTTGTGAGTGGCTCCTGAAGTCCACTGGGAGAGGTCAAAGGAGGAGCAGAGTGAAAGGAGTTTGTTGGAAGCAGAGTGGGGGGTGTCGATTGGGATGTTGAAGTCTCCCATGATGATAGTGGGGATGTCGGTGGAAAGAAAGTGGAGAAGCCAGGAAGAAAAGTGGTCAAGAAAGGCAGTGGCAGGGCCTGGCGGTCGGTAGATAACAGCCACTTGGAGGTTGGAGGGGGCGTAGATGCGGACAGAGTGCACCTCAAAGGAGGAGAGTGTGAGGGAAGGCAGAGGTGGAGCGGGGACAAAGGAACAGGTGTCAGACAGGAGGAGGCCGACACCTCCGCCATGCTTGTTACCAGGGCGAGGAGTGTGGGTAAGTTGGAGGCCGCTAAAAGAGAGTGTGGCAGGGGAGACAGTATCAGAGGGGGTCAGCCAGGTTTCAGTCAGACCAAGGAAGAGTAAGTTGCGTGAGATGAACAAGTCATGTATGTAGGAAAGTTTATTACATACAGACCGTGCATTCCAGAGAGCTCCAAGGAGAGGGATAGGGGGAGCAGGGGTCAGAGGGATGCGTTTCAGGTTGCAGGGTTTAACGGCCGTTGTAGTGGTGAATCTGTTCAAAGAGGCAGAGACAAATGTGGGAATGTGATGGGAGGGGGGCCCTGGGTTGGGGGATTTGTCCCCAGAAGCCAGAAGGAGCAGTGAGAGCAGTGAGAGGGTGAGCCGGTGGGAGTAGGATAGACTGTAGTTTTGCAGGGTTTGTTTGGTAACAGTGGGGAAGAGGTTGGTGGCAGCAGACAGGTGAGAGGGTAGAATGCAGGGGGAGATGTAGAGCTCATTGTCCAGCGAGGGAGTTTGGTGATAAGCAGTAAGTGTGAGTAGAGTGGAGATTGCGATAATGGGGGAAAAGAAAAGTATAGTGTTAGACAGGTTAGCAGGCTATTAGTGGGAAAGAAAGTTTAGATGTTACCTTGCAATCCTTGTTCAATCCTGGTTTAATTCTGGTATTAATTCACACTTAGCTCGGGCTACACTTTGAGCAGGGCCACAGTGTCCAATGGCCACGCGTATGAGTGACTATATACTAAGCTAGATCCCAAACAGAACAATCAGATGTGAACAAGAAGTGGGGGGGTCAGGTAACCTAATTAGCAGAGTGGGGGGGGGGATAGGAAACGAGATTACAGGGGGAATTACAAGGGCTCCATGGACACAGCATGGGATGGGGGTATAGGAGATAGCGTTATGATAACAAATATGGCTACACTGGAGATACACAACAAAGAGACATACATCAATGCACAACAGGAGTTGTAGTACTACACAATGAGAGACATACAGCAATGGATGATGGAACTTAGACTTCAATAGCAGAAACATACAGCAATGGACGATGGGCTTTAGGTAGAATCTGTGGGCAGAAAGTAAAGCGTGACCAGGGACCTAACGTTGGCACCACAGCCCTGCATCAACATCATGCAGCGTCACTATACAGTGGCCTGGGAGAAACATGTCTCAGATGTGGTGGTCCATCCTGTCACAGCAACAGCTGCAGCACCCAGTGGCAGGCCTCCAATTTCAGGCAGTCAAGGCTCCACCACCTCTGCCAAAGACAACTGCCTGTCTTTCACATCATCTACCGGCCCGAATTCTCCTGCTCCTCGCCACTCATGGTGCCAGCAGTCGTTCACCGAGACAATTGCTAAGAGACAGCAGTATGCATCTAGCCATCCCTAAGTGCAGAAGATCGTGTCCCTGTCCAAGTTGGTGGTACTGCTGTCCCTCTCTCTTCAAGTGGTGGACTCTGCACTGTTCAGAGAACTGGCCAGGAAACTTTGCAAGCACTTTAGACATTCCTACATCACCAAGCACACCCTCATTGAGCTGTCCAGAACAGAGAAAAACAGAGAGAAATCTATGAACAGGGCAAAACAGGGAGAAATCGATGAACAGGGCAAAACAGGGAGAAATCGATGAACAGAGAAAGGCCATTAATTTTTCGGGTGCTCCAAGGCACAGGGATCCCCATTAATTTTGATGCAGCCATGGCAGTCAGCGGGAACCTCCGTTTGCACGACCCTTTGAGGAAGGCCACGTTATTTGTCAGTCGCCGGGACTATGGATTGAAAACTCATTCCACTGCTTCATGTCTTGGAAAACATGCTGCAAAATCTTCGGGGTCAGGGACTGGAGACGGGGCGACCATCCCCGGGGCCACATAGCCCAGGGGGGGCCTGAACTGGAGGAGGAGGAAGACTTTTGGAGCAAAAGCGTGTTGGCAAATGGGGGTTTTTTTTTATTCAGGTGCAGGAGTGGGCAGGAGCATGGAGGTTAGGAAAAACGGGGCAGAGCCCCCAGTACACCGTGGCAGTATAAGGGGAATGGAGGCAGGGAGTCCTAAAATCTTTGCGCAGAGGGCCCACTGATGCGATTTGCCGGGCATTGACAGTAAATTGTCACCATGGGGAAGGATGTTCGGCTCTCCCCCCCTTTTGGCCCCCGGGTCGCGGTCCCAAATGGGGGATTTTTTCCCCTGCCAAGACAGAGGCAAACTCAAGTACTAAGAACACCTAGTAGCAGTTGGCCGCTGCCTACTGCCCCAAATCGTCCATCCTCTAGCAGGTCTGACCGGGGGCGCCACCTCACCCTCAGGGTCTCCTAATGCTGTGCTGTCATCTCCAGGCAAATGTCCCCATGTCACTCTCGGCTTGATTTTGTTGTTACTGCCCCCAGGTTCTCATTATGTCACCTACTCCCCCCCATAAAATTATGACATTTTGCCACTCTCCGGCCCTGAGGCTGCTTTTGGGTTGCTCCCGCCACCTCCACACGGTTTTATTTGTGCGAGTCTGTGGCCAAATCATGCTGCTGCCACCTTCAATCTGTCATTTCCCACTCTGTGGCCTACTCATGCTGTTTCCCCCAACTGACCACTCTCTAGTCACCCACCCAGGTTTTCTAAGCTTTTTTCCACCCCCCCCACTCATGCTTTTCCCACTATGTTTGGTTTTCCCCTTCTTTTAATCTTCAAAGGAATGAAAAGGACAAACACAACGATTGTGTTATCAGAAAACTGAAAGGCTGTATGACAGGCCCTTTGTTTGTATCAGTTTGTCAATGAGTAGGTAGCCAAAAAAGCAGGAGTGGATACAAAACACAGAACATTTATTCCATTTACTTATTTTTGGGATTTTTGGGATCAATTCCTGTTTCTTTTTCGCTTTAGCAATGATGGATTATTGACCAATTGAAAGCAGACACTGAAGGATCAAAGGAATGGCAAAATGATTATTGACGTAATGAAAAATTACTGATGACACCCTCTCCACTCTTTTGGGGGGCTCTCTGACAACATTTAACAGAATCACCACAACAAAAAATTTTTCTGTTTGCCACAGATAGCAATATCCAAAGACTGGAGTGGCGGATTTTAGATGTATGAGGGTGAAAACTAAAAAATTGAATTTGACCAGAATTCTCCACAAAAAAATGAAAAAATTAACTCTTTGGCCACAGATTAAAATACCCCCCCGGTCTGAAGTTGAATTTATTTTAGGCGTGATGTGGAGAAAAAAACCACACCCGTATTTTTTACCAAATTCCCCCCCCAAAACAAGAGAAAATTAACCCCTTGTATAAAATACCCCACAGAATTTTAATGGATGAAAATTTAGGGCATATGGGGAAAAAACACAACCCTGTATTTAGTCCAAATTTCCCCACAATGAAGAGGTTTAAAAAATTTTGCCCCGGGTATGAAATACCACAGAAAAAACAATGTAATTTAGGAGTACTAGGACCAAAAAGTAAAGACACTTGTATTTTAGTCCCAAAAAACCCCCAATTTAAGAGGTTAAAAAAGCCTTGTTCTGAAATACTTACAGAACAACAAAAGTAATTTTTAGGCAGGGTCGGGCTGGGCTGCCGGGGGATCGGTGAAACCCCCCCCTGGGGCCCCCCCAGCAGCTGTGGCCCCCGGGGGCAGTGCCATCATCCCCGGGGGCCCCGGCCGCGTATCCATCCTGGACCCCGGGTCCGCGTCCCAGCGCCCAGAAACCGGCCGGGGTTTGGGGATAATGTCCCCGACCCCGGGGGGGCGCGGTGTCCCCCGGGCAAAGCCCACTAGCTCTGTGCCCACTGACCCCTGGCAGGCTAACGCGTTAGGCCCTTTTAGCCTCCGGGCGCCGGCCCCTACGTGCGTAGGTGGCGCGGTGAGTCACTTCACCCGCCGCCTATGCAGGGCCGCGTATGGAGCCCGGGGGGGGCTCAGCGGGCAGGAGCGGGAGCCGGAGAAAAGGTAAGTGGGGGGTTTTTTTTTTGTTTTTTTTTTTTAATCTACCTACAGGCGCCCTGGCTTTCACTAAAGGGGGCCCTGGGTTTTAAATAAAGGGGGGCCCTGGGTACTCAGAGGGGGCCCTGGCACACTAAAGGGGGCCCCAACCCCCTAAAGGGGGCCCTGGCTACACTAAAGGGGGGCCCCGGCTACTCTAAAGGGGGCCCCGGCTACACTAAAAAAGGGGGCCCTGGCTCTCAAAGGGGCCCTGGTAAAAAGGGGCCCTGGCTACACTAAAAGGGGCCCTGGCACCAAAGGGGCCCTGGGTATCAAAGGGGGCCCTGGCTATACAAAGGGGGGCCCCGGGGGTTTTAAAGGGGGCCCCCGGCTACACACAGGGGGCCTTGGCTGCACAAAGGGGGGCCCTGGCTTACTAAAGGGGGCCCTGGGCTACACAAAGGGGGGGCCCCGGCTTACTAAAAGGGGGCCCTGGCTCTAAAGGGGGCCCAGGCTATACAAAAGGGGGCCCTGGTACTTAAAAGGGGGCCCCGGGTTTAACTAAAGGGGGGGCCCTGGCTACTCTAAAGGGGGGCCCTGGCTCAGAAAGGGGGGCCCTGGCTACTCTAAAGGGGCCCCCGGCTACCTAATGGGGGCCCGGGGGCCCCTTAAAGGGGGCCCTGGCTACACTAAAAGGGGGGCCCTGGGTATTCTAAAGGGGGGCCCCCTTTTTCTAAAGGGGCCCGGGTTTTCTAAAAAGGGGGCCCCCGGCTATACTAAAGGGGTCCCTTGCTTTTTTCAAACGACCCCGGCTATTAAGGGGGGCCCCGGCTAACTAAAAAGGGGGCCCGGCTACCTAAAGGGGGGGCACGACCACCTAAAGGGGGGGATGGCAACATAAAGGGGGGCCTTGGCTACAAAAGGGGTGCCCGGTAACTAAGGGGGGATGGCTACTAATGGGGCCCCCGACTAACAAAAAGGGCCCGACTAACAAAGGGGGGGCCCTGGGGACTAAAATTGAGGCCTGGCACAAAAATGGGGCCTGGCTCATAAAGGGGGGCCCTGGACCTACACCTACTAAAGATGGCCCTGACTTTTCCCGCACACTAGTAACGAGTGGCCTTTACTTCCTGCACACAAACTAAAGTGGGCCCGACTTCCCGCACACTAGCTAAAGAGGTGGGCCCATTCCCGCACACACTAAAGGAGGCCCCTAACTGCCTGTATACTACCTAAAGCAGGCTCTAACTCATACATGCCAACTTTTGAAAGTGAGAAAGCAGGAGATTCGAAGGTGGCATCGCACATAGTGCGCCGCCCCAAAATTTGCATGACCACACCCATCTTGGTGCTGAAAGCCACGCCCCCTTCTAAAAGCCACACCCCACTCCAGATAACTGTGTAACGGCTCTGGAAGAAAACTAGTTTAGGTTTTTAAAGCGTCACCCAGCTTTCCTGGACTGTTGGATGGTCTACTCAGCATCCAGGAGAGCTGAGGGATACCGCCAAACTGTGCCCCAATAAGTAGATATCTCAGTGCCCTATTTGAACCCTATAGCCAGGTAGCAGCCTCCTGTAGTCAGGTTGCTGCCCCCTTCTAGCCAGGCAGCTGCCCCCAATAGCCAGGCAGTGCCCCCAATAGCCAGGCAGTGCCCCCAGTAGCCAAGACGCTGTCCCCACTATCCAGGTAGTGCTTCTTATAGCCAGGTAGCTGACCCCTTAAAGCCAGGTAGTGCTTCTTATAGCCAGGAAGCTGTCCCGTTATAGCCAGGTAGCTGTCCCCTTATTACCAGGTAGCTGTCCCCTTATAGCCAGGCAGTGCTTCTTATAGCCAGGTAGCTGACCCCCTTATAGCTAGGTAGTGCTTTTTATAGCCAGATAGCTGTCCCCTATATCCAGGTAGCTGGGGGCATGCAATACAAGGCTGCTGGGGATGGGGCTGCAGCCGGCTCTCAGATGTCACTCACCATGGCTCAGGAGCAAGAGCCCGACGATGACGAGAAGGAGACGGCAGGAACACAGACAGGGAGAGACGCTCTCATCCTGTCATCGCTGCTCGGTGAGGAGGAGGGAGGGGAGAGGAGGGGGAAGGGAGGGGAATGACGGGGAGTGCAGCGGCAGTCAGACACTGACAGGCCAGAGACAGTGGGACGCAGCTCACACTGGAGGCAGCAGCACCATGCTCCACCATTCAGAGCATTTTCTGTAATGTAGGAGGTATGATGACATCATCTTACCATCACAAACCTGCCCCAGAAGCCAGACCTGGCCAGAAGTTTGGCATCTGTAAATGACATTGTAGGAAAGTGGGACACTTGGGGCACTTTGTGTACAGTTTTGGACAATTTTTTTTTAAATGGAAAAATAAAAAAAAAAAAAAAAAAAAATTACCTTTAAGGGGTTGTCTCATATCATAAGTTTAAGCTTCTGGACTATTTTCCTAGTTGAAAAAGGGATGTGCTTTAAATTGCCTGGGAGGAGTACCAAGTTGCCCACTTCCCTGGAACCGCTCCGATTGTCCTATAGGACACTAATCAAAGTGGAGACAACAAATATATTCTTCTGTGTCACCTGTGAGTGTTGTGGAGCGTAATACTCCCCTCTAGAATTGCACTCCACAACATTGTTTACAACATGCTGGGGTGAGACGACACATATAGGGTGTTGCATGCAGCTGGTATGTGTTGCCACAGGATTTACCAACACCTACAGCTGGTTTTTGTTGAGCTTTCAGTTCCCGGCCACCTATAGGAACGTATCTTGGGGGCTGAGAACTATTTCAGCAATGCAGGAAACTTTGGAAGTAAAAAAATCAAACAGTAAGTAAGCAGCTCATACTTGGTAATAACCTTATATTACAAAAAAATATTATTTAATTAATAAGGACATAAAGAAAACAATTTAATATAGTGGAATTACCCCTTTAAGGGGTACAGTGTATATTATAAGTAAATCTAGTGGGTCCCATGTTTAATTAAATGCAAGGGGCACAGTGTATATTTTAAATTTGTTTTCAGGGGACACATTGGGTGAGTCTGTTGTTTTCAGGGGGCACAGTGTGTGGCAATATGAGGATTTTCTGCAAACGTAAGGAGCCAAATAGATCTAAAGAGAAACCCCTGATGAGGTGAGTCATGTGCTTACAAAATAATCATAGATCACAAATAGAAGAGGAAAAGGAATGACTCCAGAGAAGAAGACACCTGTGAGTCACGCTTAAGTCATTGTTGTATTACCTGATATATCCCTGGCGCTCACACTTGTGTAGTTCATTGGTTAAGGCTTTGTACCCTTCTAGTATGTGGAAAACAAACAAATACACAGCACGAACTACCATTTTTTTAGAGTCAAACTCGGGAGGAGGTACAGTATATTAACTTCTTATCTCTTTACCGATGCAGATATTTTGAGCTCTATGACAGAGCCACATTTTTCAAATCTGCATGTGTCAATTTAAGTAGGAGTAACATTTTATGGTTTTATCCATACATGTGATTCAGAGATTGTTTTCTCTAAGTCATAAAAATAGGTAAAACCATTAGTGATGAGCGATCTAATCGAGAAAAGCTGAAAATCTCGCTTGGAAAGATTCCACATTTATCAAGGTTCAAGATTTGACCTGAGTTTTTTTCCTTAGAAAATCTTTGTATCAAACTATCGAGATGCAGGATTCAATTCGCACAATTTTTCGCAGCTTCCTGTACTCTTTTACCCTCAGCCAGCCAACCAGCACAGGCACTCAGAGGGGGGGTCAAGAACGTCCACGCCTATTAGTGGTGAGGGTTTAGGGATCTCATTGGGCTGCTTCAAATCAAAGAGTCATTTTATCATATGTCACTGCACCTGTTCCTGCTCGCCGCAATTAGCTTCCACATGTGAACAGAACGGATAGTCTCTGTCTCTCACACTGACTCAGCTTTTTCAGAGGCTAGCAGATTTAGCGCAGTTTATCATTTGCACAAGCGTTTTTACTACTGAAAGGGCTGATAGGTTATGATTAGTTAGGTTAGGGTTCAGCAAGATTAGGCACAATTATAGTCAGTATTAGTCAGAGATTCTGGATAGCTGCATTGCCCTAAAGTTCCTCGGTTCAGTTTTTTGAGGTTGGGGGCTGGCTTGGTTCGGGGGGGGGCCGGGGGGGGGGCAGATGCCTGCATCTGTACATCAAACTAGTTAATTCTCTCATATGAAACTCTCATGTGAGATTAGCAGCATATTTTATTTCTGTATTGCCCTAAAGTACATGCAATCAGTTTCTGAGGAGGGGAGGCTGGCTTGGTTATGGGGGAACTTCTGCATATACGACATCTACGTTAATCTCCTATATAAGAATTTAACTGATTCTATACAGCTTTATTCTGGGAAAATGTCTATTCCCTTGGGCGCCTACAACCGGTCTGGTGCTGACTAGGTGTAATATGGTAACAGCAGTTGACAGGGCATCACTTAGGAAATAAGCCCTAAACAGAAATTAGCTTTGATACACATGCTTTTTGCAGAAAACTTCAATTTCCTGTTCCACTTTATTCACATGCAGCAAGGTTTGTCTTTTGGGGGAGGACCAGTCGGGCTGGTTAAATAAGACTCAGTTCTCGCCAATAGAAGCCCAATCCTTCCGAAGATAATCCATAGGAAAAAATATCCTGTTTATAATCCTTAATGCTCTGTCGCATAATGACCATATTTGTTGTGGCTCCCCTCATTCCGTAGAAAAAAAGGTAAGTTGCTAGTTCTCTACTTGGCAGCTTCAAATTACAAGAAATGTGATCGGAAGTAACAAAGTTGATTGATTGTCACAGAGTTGTTACCTAAAACACCTATTATCTTAGATAATCTGTGGGAAAAAAAATTCTATTTGTACTCCTGGCTCTCAGAACAGAACAAAAACAACGGCTCAATCTTATTTGTTATTCAGTAGAAAACATTTTCTTATGTCTACCACTGGTTGTCAGTATAAATTCGACCAGGTCTTTTTTCATTAGTGAAACCATGGAAAAAGATATTCTATTTGACTCACTGGTTGTCAAAGTTGTTCAGATGAAGACCACCTATTTCTTAGATAATCAAGAAAAAAATCAATTGCGACGTCCTAACTTGGGCAGTTTAAAGATTACAGGGACTGAAGTAAGATCACGTTGATTTGGTGTAAGTTCTTCCCACAAGATGCCGCATTTCACAGTATTTCGATAGAAGGATACAGCTGTATTTTGTGTCTTATTCACACCATCGTTGTCTTATTGGAAAAACTTGAATTGGCGATTTAAGAAACACCTGGTGAAATTGGCTGTGATTTGCTGTAACAGTTCCTTCATATGAGATGTGTGAAAACAATCTTCTAGAACTTTTTAATATTCTATCTTTCTGAACATGGACAGTCGAATAGAGGTGGTAAGCTGAGCAAAGAGGCGGGGTAGGATGTGGTAGCTAGAGGTACAAGAAAAGGCAGCTACATTTTCACGGGTGCTCGGACAGACATGCAAGGCGAGCAAATCGTCAGTATGCAGGACCGTCTAGGGCCTGGTCATCGCTTGGTCGGTACCTGTGAAATCTCAGTAACGGAGAAATTGTCGCTCCAAATATGTTCTTCAGTGATTATGCAACCTTTCGCTCCAGCAGTTTTACCTCCTCTTCCTCTCAGTCGAAGGCCTAAATGTCGTCCATCAGTCTAACAAAGCATCAGTCAAACCTGGGATCTAAGGCAGCCCATATGTCAACCAAGTACAGACCACTGTTGGATAATCCATGTTCTGAAGAGCTATTTGTGACACAATGGTTGCGGTTCAGAAGGCATTTCAAAGACAGAATCAAGATGGCCAAAGAGGGTGTATTCATGCTGCATACTGTCGCCTAGACACATTCGCTGATGACGTCAAAGAAGAAGGAACGTGGTCAACTCGGCAGAAATCCCAGCGATCAGGCAATGCTTGCAGTGCCTGTGGATTTCTAGCCCACAGCTTCAGGATGTAGTACTGTTAGGAAGAGGAAGTCAAATGTGATGATGTTGATGACTGATGATTGTTGATATTAACATTGCGGATCCAAGTGGTCTTTTTGCAGCTTTTTGCTCGGCTAGTCATTCTCAGTGAGACGAGAAGGAAGATGATGGGGTTAGTGTCAGTGTGGGTCTGGTCACTCAGAAAGGGAGTGGGTCGGAAGCGCATGGCCGCTAGCAATCCGCTGAAGTCATTAGTACGGCCAGCCCATGGTCTCAGTGGTTTCGGCAGCGCGGAAAACACGATGCTTAGGGTTCTTTCGCGCCGTCGAAGAGGTCCATTACTGTGAAGCCTGGTCTTTTTCGCGTATTATAACCTCAGACTCGCCAGGAGTGGCGTCCATAATGGCTTTCACAAATCATCAGTCTAGGTAGAGGGCATGAATCTAAAGTGATTAAACCTACCCACGAACCATGAATAGGCAAATAACTGCTAAATTGAATTGAAGTGGGAAGAAAATTCAATTGGAGAATTCAACATGCCACACAGGTCATGGGTCTTCCACACCATGTGACACCATCATATCCTCCCCCTCCTTCCATATGGTCTACTTCCCATATGACCAAGGTTCCTCTGTTGCCCGTATGTCCCAGTGCGCCAATCGGCAAGCATCTGCCCACTAGTGCCTAACACCGTCGCCAGATTACACCACAACAACCAGACACACATCCTACCGCGCATTCTCCGCTTTTCACTCTCAGTTTGAAACGTGCAATGCGTACCAGAGGGCAGTATAGCTACGAAAGACCTTCTCTGGGTGTCAGATGTGTGGGGGAGCATCAGAATTCTTTCACCCCCAACCATCCTAAAGCCAAAAAATTCCTGATGGTCGGCATTGCGATGGCTCTTTGGCCTTGGAAATGTTGCCTTTCCGACATCGGGTGGACACAGATGGGATCCGCACCTGTACAAACGGCACTTGCCTAGCACACGCAATTACCATGCTGTGTAGTAGGGCATTCTTTTACCGAAAAGCTGTCACACCGATTGGACCAGCCGGTCGTCAAAGAAAAATCCTCCATTGCCTGTGCTGCTTCTGTGTCCCGAGCAAAATAGAGCATAATATGACAACAGATTACATGGACTAGTAGAAGCTACTCGGTCGCAATTGCACTACATTCTTTGACAGCTCACTGGGTGAATGTCTCTGGTGGTGAATGGCTGGGTTCATGTCGCGCGGTGCACCACTCTTCCACACTGAGAGGGTGGTTGCTAGCTTTCCGATACCAACCCCTCAACGGGGGTTCATAAGCAATCTCACAGTGCAATGAGACATACCAGGCCGTGAGAAATTTAAATGTGTTCTTGGGTGGCAGCTCAATCACATCAGGTCAAGAGCTGTGGAGGTTCTCGACAATGAGACCGAGCTGTGGCTGGGTGAGAAGTTCCTGGATGCCAGGCAATGTTGATGTTGTGGACAATGGGGAGAAATCGGCGCATTGCCGCGCCTTACATTGTAAGATCAGTAGGTTTGAGCACATCCCTTGCCTGGCACAACGTCATGACCTGGTCGTGCTCAGAAATTTCCTAAAGCGCCTAAAGCGGTCTTGACGCTGCCATGCTTGAGAATGGCTCGAGGTCTAGTTCGAGCACTGTCCTCGGACCAGGGAGCGTCGATAAGGATGTTTTATTTCGGCGGTCTCCTGGGACACCGAATAAATAAATTCCTGCTGACATCGTGATCTCCCGCGGTAGTGACCAGGCACGATGGCCGTGGGCATTGGCAGCAAGCATATCTGTCCTGGCCCACTTCAGCATGCCATGTGTGTCGCTGGCACGCACATGCAGCTTGCGGGGCGTTCTGAGGAAGCGCAGGACGAGAGCGTCCGCCTATGCCTCCGCAGGGACCAGGGTCGGACCGGCTTCTGGGTCACGACATTGTCGGGGCCGGCGAGGGTCCCTCGAAGTTGTCAACTGTAGAGGAGCTCGCGTCGGGCCCGGTGCGCCCGATCAGCCGGAGCGTAGCGATGATGTGATGTCAGTAGCGGGACGATGCTCTATACCTCGGGGCGCACCAGGCGCGTCATAGCGCCGTGCGCTTGAGGTCCGAGGAGATGCCGAGGAGGTTTGGGCTATGAAGAGGACTGAGCGCGCGTCGTCAAGGGGGAGTTGTAAGGTAGTATGATTGTTGTTTATTTTTTGAAAGCGTTTACTGCCTCTCAGTGCCCCACCCCCCACCACAATATACTGCCTGTGGCCCCGCCAATATCAACTGAACTTTGCCACTATATCTGAACTGCACTGTGGCCCCCACTTATCCCTAGCTCATGATGGCCCCCATTATACTGCCTGTGCCCCTCATATAATGCCTCGCTGGTGGCCCCACTATCCCTGCCTGTTGGCCACCATATATCTGCCTGTGCCCATATCAGAATGCCTGCCATGTGCCCCAATATCCATGCATGTGGCCCACTCATTAAACTGCATGTGCCCCTCCTATATAATGTCTGCACGTGGCACCCCATATCCCTGCCTTTGTGGCCCACAATAATACTGACTGTGGCCCCATATCCCTTACTGTGGCCCGCATATTACTGCCTAGTGGCCCCCTTTACTGCCCTGTGGCCGCACGTTTCTCCCTGTCCTTTGGCCCCTCAATAGATCACCTGCCATGTGGTCCCCCAAGTATACTGGCCTGTGCCCCTTAATGCCTGCTCACTGTGTGAGCCCATAGTCACTTGCATGTGGCACGAAGCCATATTACCTGGCCTGTGCCTCAGAATAATGCCTGATCTGTGGCCGCCCCATATCCCTGCCATGTGGCCCCAATTTTACTGCATGTGGCCCCCTTATGCCTGACTGTGGCCCCACACAATTCTGACTGCCTGTCGCCCCACACATACTGCCTGTGGGCCTACCAGATCCTGCTGTCGGCCCATATAAATGCCATGAACTGTGGCCCAACATGTGCTGTCCTGGAGACCACCACTGGCCCCCACTATACTGCCTGTCGGCCCCACAATATTACGTGCCGTCGTGGCCATCACCATATCCCTGGCCTGTGGCCACATATACCACTGCTATGTGCACCTCACATTTGATGCCTGAACTGGTGCCCACCCCATTATACTTTTCCTGTGGCTCCCCCAATGATCCCTGCCAGTGTGGGCCCTCGCCATATGCTGCCTGTTGGCCCGCACACTTTTAGATGCTCTCAGTGCTGCATCAGATTTCTGGCAATCAGTGGCACAAATAAATATACTTTACTTGCTGGCGCCCAATATAAATCTGACAATCTGTGTCCAACCGCCACTATACTGGCTGTGGCCACATATAATGACTTCAGTGCCCCCCCTTAATGCTGTGCCCCCATATATATCTGCCTGTGTGCCATATATACCTGCCTGTGGCCTAACCTATATACTGCTCTGTCGGCCCCATTTAGTCATGCACTGTGGCCCATATAATGCTTCAGGGGCCCCTATATACACTAACTGAGGGACTGATTTACTATAATTATCGGAAGTTGCTGGGAAATGTGTGGATTCTAAGATAATTTGACCTAAGAGAGGAGTCCGTGTCCAAATCCTCGAGGGTAGAGTATTGGGCGGGAGCAGATCCTAGCCCTATGAAGGGTGTGAAAGGATGGACGAAGATAGAAGGGAAGGCTGAACTCCGGACGCATGATCAGGATAATTTGACGTATGCCTGTGATGTCACTAAGAATGTAACTGCAGATGTAACTCACTTTATTATGTCTGCAGATCGGTCTTTACATAGAACTAGTAACTACTCTCCTCAAATACTGTGAGGGTCACTATATGGCGTCTTTAGTGAGGTACTATGTCTTCAGGAAAGCACCTGGTGTATCAGCTGGAGGTCAGCATGTGTGGGGTCCCCTTCTGGCCAGGATTATTTGTTCCTTATGTGAGTAATAGTTTTGGGTCTTGAGTTTTGTAGGAGGTTTTTAGTATAAATACCACGCTTGTCTGGTAGATATTGCTCCATGTATCGCGGTGTATGCTTGTTCGGTGACTGTCTTAGGGGTTGATTGTCATATGAAGGGAGAAAGTTCATAGAAAAGTAAATTTGTCATTGGTGATTTGTTACTGTAAAGTGACTGTGTACGGTGGGATGGGAAGGGATCTGTGTGGGTATCGTGCAGAAATTTAGTGAACAGGCAACACAAGGTTTTTACTGTAAAAACATACAACTGTTTTCTCAGATGAGCCGTGAAAAAATGTACCGTGTGATACCCATGCCTACCCAGAAAAAACAATCAAAGGAGCCCACGAGTGACCGGATGTTTTAGGTCCCTAGCAACGGCCATGAACCTTTCCGGAAACCTCATTCGCACCCGAGCTACGGACGCGACGAAGGCTGCGCTTTGCGCATCATCTGGGACCTCCCCGTCAATCGTATATTGTTGAAGTGGAAAAATCTACGATGGAACTTCCTCACCTCATCCCACCATGCAGAGGTAGACAGCACGCGCCATGTTTTGCTATCAGGCGTACTATGCCATTACGCAGTATAAGAAGTCGGCGCATGGCCTGCCAAGCTGTGGTGTGGGTCATCGGGGTGTTAAGCCACTTAGAGAGTTTGGGGACAGCTAGGTGAAAAGACCTCTTGCAACATCACTTGCGAGTTTTGGAAGAAAGAAGCCAAAAACTCCAAAGATGGACGTGTGAGGGACAACGTGCCCTTGTCTGTAATGACCATTGTCCGGTTGACATTAGTCTCTGGATCAACGTGTTGGACAACTTGAAACAAGGCTAGGTCCCGCATGTGAATGGAGGAGGAGGGCGGACCACGAGATGTGGAAACAGATCCAGTTCATTCGGCCGTTTCTGATTCAAGAAGTGTCCCGACAGTTTCCAAATTTAATAGGTCTTCGTTACGGACGGTGGTTCGGCGGTCCAGGGCTGGGTGCGAGGGCGGCGCTTCAGCTCTCACGAAGTAGAGGGAGTTATGAGCGCTCAGCGAGGGCTGTGGCGATCGCTGAGAGATGAGGATAGGGGAGGGAGGAGGAGAGCATGGCTTGGACTCACGAAGTCGAAACACGGTATCCGATATGCCTTTGTCCCTGGATTAGAAGAGGTTGACAATAGATTTTGAGGCTATGAGGAGGGGGAGACGAGAAAAGAATCTTTTCGGTGCCCCCATGAGCCAGAGGCTTTGGAGAAATCCGGTTGGCATCCTCTACATTGAGTGCTGCTCCCATTTAATCCAACATTGATCCATGCATCAAGGCATATAAAAGATCTAACGCTGCAGTTACTGGGTGACTGACCATCCTTGCACTCCCAGTTATAACAAGCGAAAGTCAGCAATTTCACTCTCTCACAATCAACAAAATTCGACAGTCGAATGCAGGGAAATTTGAAACTCACAGGGCTCATTGACCAATCGAGACATCTGGCTTCACATTCTTACTGTCACGGTGGAAACAATGTCAGCAAGGTGTCGGCTGTAGAGTGTCTAGTAGCCATAGTTGCAGCAGCAGCAGGCATTTGTGGAAAGAAGCCTATCTAGGTGATCATCTGGCTATCGTTATGTATACCACCTTCACCAACACTGTAATGCAGGGCTCAACAAATCAGACACACAGTGGACGCTCATACTGACCAATGGTCCACGGATTACCTCGCGCGCTCAAACAACCGATGTTTTTGGACATGTTCCGGAACCCAATTCTACTTCTGTGGGTTCCAAAAATGGATGAATAGGCCTGAGATAGCCTTGCACGCCATATAGAAGTGTTATTGCGTGAGAAGCAAAGCCTAGCGGTCATATCGGGAGATAGGACCCTTCAGCTACTGCCTGGTGAGTGATAACAGACGCTAAACTTATCCGGGACTAGTCCATCTGACTAATGTGGAATCGTTTGACTTTCATCAAGATGAATCAGGCGTGGATCTCAGATGATTCTTTTTTAGCCCCAGTTGCCCGATGCGTAACCGATGTTAGTAGCACGGTCTACTTCACAAAGTGATACTACTCATTTCTTCTTTGAAAGAATAAATAGGGCGCTAGTTGAAAAACTTTTTGTCAAAATACTCCGATTTCTTTTTAGCTGAATTTTATTCGAGAATGTCAATAAGCGTCATATTGCTGGTTTTGTGATTATGGGATGAGGACTGTAAATGACGACCAACAGTATAGGTTTTGTGGAGAAAAACCTTATTACAATTACTAAGTTTAGTTCCTATGAAATATTTTAGCATTGTCAAAGGTTTTGGGGTTCATGCTGCTGTTAAAGAGATCAGCAATAGTCAAAGAGTTCGCTAATCTAAAAAGGTTGTTTCAAAACAGTCATTTCTTCATAAATTTTTAAAGAGTGTCCAAAAGGTCAGTTGTATTGCAGCATTTTTTGGTGGTGTCATGCTGCTGTGTAAGTAAAACAGCTCTAATCCTCGGCCTCTCTATTACAAAAAAAATATGGTTTCTCAAACAGTACATTTCTCTCTTCAAAGAATTTCAAAGAGGTGTCCGAAAAGGTCATTTTGCTGCTTTTGCGGTCATTGCTGCTGTGGAAGAGTACAGCGATATTCAAGCGTTCATATTCAAATAAATCTGTTTCAAATACTAATTTCTTCCTGCTAATTATATTCTGAGTGTCACTTAAAGGGCATTGTTGCTGGTTTTGGAGGTCATGGCTTGCGGTATAAGGACAGCGATAGCCGCATATGTCCTAGTACACTAAAATAGTTGAGTTCTCCACAAATCTTATTTCTTTTTGCAGAATTTTATTTCTGAATGATCCCTATAATGGACA
>JAODAL010021617.1:0-66636 GCA_025379985.1 Phyllomedusa bahiana
ATAATTTGAGTCACTATGAAAACCTTTAGTGCGGCCATAAACAGATTCTCATACCAAAAATGAAAAAATTTTACTCACTAACAAGAATCCATGTTTTTGCATTGCAAATTATAAATGGACTTGGGTTAGATAAAATGAAAAAACTATTTTGGACTGTATTTTCCAAAATGGGATTTTAATAATTCCCTTTACCTTTTGAAACATGTTTATGAATAGTTACATTTTTTTTATATGTTTAATTCTTTAATGTACATGCATATTTTATTTTACTGCCCTAAAAGTATTAGACAAAAAGACATACATTTTAAAGATCCACTTTAACTTGGGGTTGATTGTCATTTATGTAGAGCAATATGCACATGTCAATGGTAGATTTTAAGTACTGTACTGTAAGGTCATTAAGAATGACCTATCAGTACAGTGCAAACAGCTAAACAGTGCCTACTGTCCTTGCCATTGTCCTTGAAATTAAAAATTACAATACATAAGATTTGTTCAGTTGCTATGTTTTTACTGGTTTGTAAAACTCTTTTATTTGCAATGCTCAATTTACAAACTGCAACATGGAGAATTTATCAAAATATCCAATTTCTTACACAGTTAGCAAACACAATGTACCATTAGAACACTGGAGTGATGGTTGTTGGAAATGGGCCTCTATACACCTATGTAGATATTGCAGGTATTGCCAGGTATTGCCCCCAGTAGCCAGGCATTATCCCCAGTAGCCAGGCATTATCCCCAGTAGCCAGGTATTGTTCCAAGTAGCCAGGCATTGCCCCAGTAGCCAGGCATTGCCCCAGTAGCCAAGTAGTGCCCCATGTAGCTAATAAAAAAAATAAAAAAAACTACTCACCGCACCAGGCTACCAGCAACCTGTCCAGCTCACGACGATCTCCTCAGCGTCGCAGGGGGAGTGAGTGCAGCCGTGCGTCACATCCCCTGCGACGCTGATCTGTACATACAGGCGCTGTACATATAGGCGCTGTACATACAGGGGGAGAAGGGAGGAGGGGAACGATCCCTTCTGCCTCCTCCCTGTACGGTAGCTGCACGGAGCGTGCAGCTGCTGACTGACTGTGCGGCTGCGGCCACACAAGTCAGTGAAACTCGCCGGGCGGGTGAGCGGCCGCTTCACCCACCTGTAGGAGCGGCGCCAGAGTAGCGACCTGACACTACTCCGGCGCTGCGGTCATTTAAAGGGAGGTTTGCCAACTCTGCCGGGGTGGCGGGTGGGTGGGGGGGTGCACCCCCATTAGCGGGACCCCCCACCAAAAGCGGGAGGGTTGGCATGTTTTGGTAATATATATATATATATATATATATATATATACAAACACAGTGGGGAACATAAAGATTTGATACACTGGCAATTTTGCAAAAAATCCAGAAAATCACACTGTAGGGTTTTTATATAATTAATGTGTATTTTATTGCACAATCTGGCGCCTTTCCATGCTGTTTAACCCCTTACACAATTTCTCACTATGATCGGGGTCCTTGCTGCAAGATCACAGGGTACTGATCAGTTAACATCATGGCTAGAAGCCTTGTGAAGGCTTCTATCACCACCATGTTTTACTGCTTTTTTACTTTCTCCCTGGCGAATTTGTAAATTCCATTGCATTGTTTATACAATGCAATAGGCTGTATTAACGATCATGCCCTCCTGTGGTCAAGTACCTTAAGGGGATTCAATGTTAAAGTAAAAAAAAAATAATAATAATGTTTTAAAGTATTAAAAAACAAAATAAAAAGTATTAAAACTTCAAATCACCCCACTTTTTCCATTGTACAAATAAAATAATAAAAAACTTGATATAATTGATATAGTCATGTCTGTAACAGTCAAATCTATTAAAATACAACATAATTTATCCCGTATACTGAACACTGTAAAAGAAAAAATTCCAGATGCCAAAATAGTGTTTTTTTTTGGTCATTCCACGTTCCTTAAAATCTGGAATAAAAGTGATCAAAAAAGTTGTATATATTCCAAACTGGTACAAATAAAAAGTACACTTCAGCCTGCAAAAAAATACACCCTCACTCAAACCCAAAGGAAAAAGAAAAAAAAAGTTTTGGTTGAGATAGGCTCTGTGGAAAAATTTTTTAAAAAAATAGAAAAGTTTTTTTTTTTTATGGTAAAAAACATAAGAAAACCCCTACATTTTGGTATTTCTGGATTGGACCCAACCTGAGAATCAGAAACACTCATTTTTTTCCAAAAAAGTGAACGCCATAGAAAAAAAACAAACATGACGCTTTTTTTCACATTTCAACCCACTTAGAATTTTATATCGGTTTCCCAGTATACAGTTAATGACACCATTAGAAATTACATCTAGTCTTGCAAAATAAAAACTCTCATATGTCGATGTAGGTGAAAAAGTAAAAAAGTTATGGCTCTGGGAAGTAAAGGAGGAAAAAATGAATGTGACAGAAAAATAGGCTGCGGTGGGAAGGGGTTAGGTAGGTCTCAACACTAACAGGAACTAACACTAACATTTTGGTGGAAAAAACACCATCACGGAACGAACAACGATAGGGAACAACCCTCAGCCTAACCCCCCTGAGCACCCTTACCCCGTGGCTTGGGCCCCCAACACTCCATAGGCAAAGCATTACTTCCACAACGACTGTTATGCAGCACCAACAAGGGAAGAAGCAAAGGGCTGAGGGAAAACAGGCAGTAACCCATATTTGGGTTACTCTGGTTAGCTCTGAGCTTTTAATCTTGTGCATGTGTGCTCCAGCTTTTCCCTGAAAGCGTTATTTGTTTATCAAAATCACTACCAAAATTCTTTTTAAAAATTTACAGTTTTATCTTTTTTGGTGTTTTTTAGAACGCATATACGGTATTTTTTTCCATTTTTTGTTTATACTGTTTCCGTCATAATTTATATTACATATGATTGATTTGATGAGTAACTGTGATTGTACCTTTTGGTTAGTATTATTTTTTAAAAGGGTTTGGCTTGTTACACAAAAGTATTTACCCGAAATGCCCCCCAAACCCCTTTCATTCTTTTGGGTGCTCTGGAAAAATGAAAGGGGGCTCTGATTGGTTGCTATGGGCAACAAGGTGAATTTTAGACCTAGACAGTTTTCATACATGTGGCCCTTAGACCAAATGGGAAAGGGAAAAGGGAAAAAACCCCAAAAAAGAAGAAAGGGGCAAAAATGTATAAAATATACTAAAATTTTTAAAAAAGCAGGACCCCACTCCAAAAGCTATACTTTATCTACTGTGGGAGCAAAAATTTATAAAAATAACTGAGGTTGTCACCATTTTTATCAAACTGTATAAGCCCACTTGCCACTTCACAGCTACCTCTTTTAAGTGGATCCCTACACTAATATTGCGTAGTGGAAGTGGAAAGGGAAGGGGGGGATTAGCTAAAAATGAGTAACTGATAAAATCATTGAAAACCCAAAGTTTTATTTTTTAGGGAATATATAATTAGTTGTCTAACTTCTTCCTCTGGTTATTGGTTTTGATTTTTGTTTGGACTCCCAACGTCTTATCAGTTTTGTGTAGTTTGGCTGCAAACTGTCAGGTTTGAGCATTAAATGCTCCCGAAACAGCTTCACTTCAGAATAAGGGGAAACACACTGAAAAAGCATGATTGTCACTAGCTTGTGCTGTCCTCAGCAAGAGTGGTATTATCTATGTGACAGGTTCCCTTTAAAATTAGTAAGTAATAAAGATAAACAAGCTCCTGTGCTGCTTATAAGACACAGCAAGGAGTGATGTCACCATCCCGGGCCCGGATGCTAGAAAAAGAAAAAAGGAAGCTTGGTACAAAAAGAGGGGATAGAATTGTTCTAGCTTTGAAAGGAAAACAAAACAAAAAGTAATGTTTGGCAAAAGTCTTTTTTCCTTGTTCCAGTTTAAAAATCTAATGTGTTAAAATACTCCTTTAAAACAAAAGTATTTCATTTTGTTAGAGGGTTCTCTCAGAGATAGATGTATATTTAGAATGGTATTAATGGAAATTTTTAAATAAAAGGCAAATAAAAAATAAACGGGAGACTAAAAACCATAATATAAATTAAAAAAAATTATTTAAATATGGTTAAAGGCAAACACTATTAAAAATTATTTTCACTGTACCGATAATTCAATTTTTCCACCCTTAACATGGATTGATACCCCTTTCTAAAAATGAATTGTCAAAAGAATTCTGGGGTGTTGCCCCCCCCCCCCGCAACAACTCAAGAATTTAAGAGTGACAACTCTTTCCACCTGTTTTATTCTGCTGTTCTCACTGAATATTCCTCCAGGCTGTTTCCTCTAGATGATTTAAAACCACTGCCTGCCAATCATTTTTGCTTGTCCCTGCCTTAGACCTGCATTAGTGGTTCTCAGCATCGCTCTATTTTGTATAACTCTGTAACTTAGCTTTGATTTTTTTCTACTGTTACTGGGAAAAAAAGGGGCTTCTACGTAAGTGCACAGCATTTGTTTTAGTATTTTAAATTTGTAAGAAGGAAAAGGGGGAAATAAACCATGTAGTGGGGAGAGTTAAATGGTGAGGGGAATAATGTCAGGAGCACTGGTAAAAATTGTTTCATACACAGCTTACTTTCTGTGTTGTTCCTCAATTTTTGTGTGTGTTCCTAAATGTTGTTTGTACTACTAGAATTAACAGGGCCACATAGTGAAATTAGAAGGGGGCCCCCCCACCTGCAGCAGAAAAAAGTTTAAAAAAACGCTTAGGTGCAAAAATTAAAGACCTACGGAGAACCCACGTAACAATGCTTGATAGCAGATACCACCAACCACTATTTTTCTATTTAAAAAGGTCCAGTGTTCTTGCACCTGAGTTGGCTCCCTTAATCTTGGGCTCCATAGCAGCTGCATTGGCTGCTATGACTATGGGTAGACCCATGAATAGTTGGTTTTGCTATACCATTTCAAGGATTGTTACAAGACGTCACAAATAATGAGGACATTTGCTATTAAATTTGCTAATATTGCCGAACCATTCACAAAGACATTTTTTAAACTTCTATTATTAAATAACTATTGGCTATTACTAAGGCTTTAATATTTAATAAATGCACCATGGCATCAAGTGATTAGCTACTAATATTTAATTACAATTTTTCTTTCAAGTTTGGGTCATATCACACCACAAATAAGTATTGTACATCTATATCCTTTGCTGTCCTCTAAACATCTCTGTCGCCCTCTTGGGTAACCCGCTTAATATTGTGGTGTGAGTCTGTATGTTGGTGTTCATTGAGGAATTTATTGCTATTCACCTCCTGGTCTTTTACTTGTTTTGGACACTACTGATTAGTTTATCATGGCTGCCTTTCATCATTTAAGTCTTCTATCTTGTGTGATACCCATGTAGCACAACTAAACGATACAGATAACGCACCACTATATTACAGCACAGAATGTTATCTCAATTTTTTCAATGCTCTATAAGCAAGTTAAACTCTGCTACATTTGAATATGGATTCAGGTAGATTTTTCCTTTACCCTGATGGCTGTTGATATCATCAGTAGGACTTGATATTATCCTTCTTATCTTTCAGAAAGTGTGTTGATCTACTTCATAAAAAAAAAAAAAAAAAAAAAAAGGGCCCGGCAAAATTTTATAAAAAAAAAAAAATAAAAAAATTTTTGGCTCAGGCTAAGCTTTCCCGGGAGCTTTGTTCATGTCAGATATAGAGAAATTAATTTGATCATTTTGACGAGCCATTGACTTAAGTTTGGTCACTCTGGTTTAGGAGCTACACTTTGCAATTCTATAAAGTTTCATCTAGTGATCATGGTATAGCTTCCTTTGGGGGGGGGGCAGTTTAAAAGGGGTGTTCCGAGACTTTCAAAAGCCCATTTGTCTGACGGGACATGATTACAAATAGAGAAAAAGAAACATACTTACATCGTGACACTCCTTTTCTGTCCCGTGGCCGTCCGCTGTACAGTAAATGTTCATTGTTCGCGTGCTATTTACAGCAAATCACAGGCCACAACGTCACATGCAAAAGCTTTTGAAAGTCTTGGAACACCTCTTTAAGCTTGTTTATGCTATCATCTTTTTCAGCTACTTTTCTTAAATGAGAGTGATACCTTCCTACTTTCTCACTGGTTCAGGCTTGCCATGGGATGTGCAAATACTGGATACATTTTATTTGTTTTGCAACTGTGTCAGACAAACTTTCTGTTCAGAACCTTCATCTGAGCTGACTAGGACTGACTACTCAACACACCTTTTAGTCCATCTAGTCTTAATGTTTGAACTGAGAATACATATTATTTGTCCCACAAGTTTTCTATCACAACCATACCATAATACATTTCACATTGGCAGTATATCAGCTTACTTTAGGAAACCATTTTTGAAAGGAAACACAAACATGTTAATTAAAACCATTAAGAAATACCACATGTTAATTAAAACCATTAGGAAATACCACTCCTTACCGACATTTGACATACATATAGGCCATATTGTCAGTTATAGAGTGTGGAGCAGGCTCAGGGGGGAGCCCACTCTGTACCTGGTGGATGCCAGTCATTAATTACAGCTGATACTCACCACTACCATCCGTGATCACAGATAACTCCAATCATGGCCATTTAACCTACTGGATACTGGAGAAAATTAAAGAATATGAATATTGAACAGTTAAAACACCTCCTTTGCCATTTTACAAATAAAAATAAAAAAGGTAAACATAAATGGTATCCCCTCAGCCATAAAAGTCTTCTCTGTTAAAATATAATTATAAAAATTATAATTATGAAAACCACATTTCAGCCTGCAACAAACAAGCCTTCACTCAGATCATGGAAAAATATAAACTATGTTGGTCTCAGAAAATGACAGAAATAAAAAAAGACGTTTTAAAAGCAGTAAAACATAACAAAAATGCTAAAAATCTGGGGCCTCATGTACGAAAATTGTGTAGGTCTATGACTTTCTTTGTTGCCTAGAGCAATCAATCAGAACTGCCTTTTCATTTCATACATTTCTTAGACCTAGACAATTTTCATTTATGTTCTCCCTGGTATTTTAGAATTGTGCCAACCTGCAGAATAAACATTTAATCTATACCACACAATGAACTCAAGAAAATCACAAAAGAGTGCAACATTTTTTACTTAAATACACACAAATAGACACAAGGCCATACTCACAACTCCATGGCTGACCAAAAAAAAAACACCTTCCGAAGTGACGGATGCAAAATCAGTGCCCCATTATCAAAAGGTAATTATGGTGCCCATAGGCAAGAAGCTAATAGATGACCATCCACCCCCCCAAAAAAAAAAATTCTAATCCCTGACCTTAACTTGATGTATGCTACCTGTGCCCACAGGTAAAAAATAGGAATGGGAAAAAAAAATGTGCCAACACAACAGTACCATTACTAGGGGCTATTATAATATGTTTATATAAAATTATATATATAATATACAGAAATCCATACCAACAGCTATAAGACAATGGTCTATGGATGACATCTCCACATAATGGTGATACAGTTACCACATAATAGCGCTGTACAAGCAGAAATTATTGCCATACTGTTACTGCACAATCCAGTATACCAAGACCAATATTATTATTATTATTTATTTTAGAGCGCCATTGATTCCAGGGTGCTGTACATTCAAGGGGAGTTACAAACATAACAAATGTTGAACAAATACAATGCTTGATGAAAAATGACTATTAACTATACAGAGATGAAAGAGTACCCTGCCTGCGAGGGCTTACAATCTATACAAAGGAAGGAGGGGAGAGACAGAAGGTGTGGGGCGGACATGGTTTGTTGCCAGGTGTACCTGGTGGCGTGGGGTTCAGTGTAGGTTAGAAGCTATCCTAAAAATGGTTTTCCAGGTTGCTTTTGAAACTGGTGAAAGTTGGGGAGAGTCTGATGTTTTGGTTAAGGAGTTTCAGAGTATGGGAGATGCTTGAGAGACGTCTTGGAGATGGTTGTGTGAGGAGCTGATGGAGGGGAGCAGAGGAGAAGTCCTGTGAGGAGCGGAGATTGCGTGAGGGGAGGTATCAGGAGATTAGAGCAGAGATGTATGGAGAGAGAGGTTATGGAGAGTCCTTGGACAGGTCAAGGGATTAGTAACCTTGAAATGAATTTGCTGGGCAATTGGTACCAGTGAAGGATTTGACAGAGGGAGAGGCAGAGGAGTAGCGGAGAAGCGGTGGAAAAGATGGGCAGCAGAAGTGTGAGGATGGTTTTTGAAGGACGGGAAGTGCTGGGATGGGGAGGCCACAGAGTACAGTGTTATACAGTAGGGTCCTAGACTAGGAGATGACAAGGCGTGGATTAGCGTTTTTCTAGTGTCAAGGTTGAGGAATGGGCAGATGCCGTGAAATATTTTTTCAGGTGGAAGGCGGCAGGCCGAGGTGAGGGCTTGGATGTGTGGTTTGAAGGATAGAGAGATCCAAGGTTATCCCAAGGACAGTGACGTTGTGGACCGTGAGTAGAGTGTAGCCATTAACTGATAGGATATCAGTGGAGGGGAGAGTGGGACGGTGGAAAGAATGATGAATTCGTTTTATCCCACATTTAGTTTTAGGAGGGCGGGAGGAGAGAAAAGGAGGATATAGACATAGACCAGTCTGGGATCCGGGAGAAGAAGAGAGTTATTATTCAGGACCTGATATAATCTGAGGCTGGGTTGTCCCTTCGCTTACTGGTGTATTGAAAGCCGTGTGAGGCTATGTAGCTCACCCAGGCCAAGAGTGTAGATAAAAAGAGTAGTGGCCCAGGACTGACCCCTGTGGGACACCAACAGAGAGAGTGGGTGGGAGGAGGATGTTGTGCAAGGAAAGGGGTGAGAGACACTGAATGTCCATGTCAGAGAGTTATGAGAATCCCAGGAGAGGCCAATCTGTGATGCCGAGGATGAAGAGCATTTGTAGCAGGATGGAGTGGTCACCGAGTGTCAAAAGGCAGAGGACAGTCTAAGAGAGAAGCACAGAATAGGTGGCGTGAGCTTTAGCAGTTACTAGGGTCATTGATGACCTTGGTTAGGGCAGTTTCAGCTGAGTGTGTGGGTCGTAAGCCGGATTGAGTGGGTCAAGGAGAGAGTTTGAGGAGAGGTGGGAGACAGTTTAAAGATAGACCTTGCTGTTCCCAGAGTGTTTGGATCAAAAGGAAGCATGAGATGGGACAAAATTTGGAAAGTGAGGAGGGTTCGAGAGATGGTTTCTATGGATGGGTGTGATGGTCGCATGTTTAAATGAGGAAGGGAAGATCCAGAGTTAGTGATAGATGAATAGGTGGGTGGAGGGCTGGGCGAAGATAACATTGCTGAGGTCCCTGCAGATGAGGTAAGCTGGCAGTGGGTCAAGGTAACAGGTAGTGAGGTGGATTTGGACACGTAGAGAGGATAGGTCAAATCAAGGACTAACAGTGGGAAAAGCAGGTTAGTGGAAGTGTTCACTGGACTGTGTCACGTAACGGTGGGTGGTGTTGGATGGTGGAGTTTTCTTCAGAGGTGGGCAGTGGCGGACTTGGGAAAAGCTTTCTCTGAATTAAGCTTGATCTCGTTTAAGAAAAATGAGTGCAAGTCGTTCCGCCTGATTGCAGAGATGGAGAGGAGGTGCTGGGGGGTAAAGTGAGAGAGTTGAAGGTGTGAAATAAATGTCTGGGGTTGCGTGAGATAGAAGAGGATATAGAGTGGTGAAGTAATCCGTGTTTGGCAGTGGTGAGCTGCAGATCTTAAATTATGAGTAGTGGGGAGGATTGTTTGTTATTGAGCAAAGTCTTGGTGGATTGGGTTTTTCTTCCAGCGGCGTTCAGCCAATTCTGAAGCTCGCCTCAGCTGTTGGTGGGAGTCGTGTGGACAGGGTTGTCCTGTTGATTTTTGCGGTTCCGTTGTGTGTGAGAGACGACTGAAGTCGAGTGTGAGGAGATTGTGTGGTTGTAAGAAAAGCAGTGGGCCGGAGGCGTACCTAGCCCATCCGCAGACCAGACCAGGATGCCGTACGCTCGGCTGGCCCTCCTTCAATGTCTTCTATTCCCCAATTTCTCATTGATTTTGTATACGAACACCATATTCGGTCCCCTTGAAGAGACTAAGGTGGGTCGAAACAATTTTGGGAACGTGTTACACTGGCCATATAAGGGTAAGTTAGGTAATATAGGGGTCGGGATCTTGTTGTTCGCCTTTTTGGGGCGACGTGCTCCGTACTTTTGTTGAGCCGCAAACACTTTTTGAATGGAGATAATAGGGGTGATTTGGGCCCCTTTCTCCTGGTGCAAGGCACCCAATTCACAATATATTGGAGGCTATAATCTTACCCCTATATTTTTTGTATGGAGTCCTGTTTTACCTAATTACTCGAGGCTCCTTTTTTAAAAAAAGTGATTAAGTAAAAGGTTACGTTTTAACTATATTTAACAATTATGTCACACTCCATTCATTAGTGTTTTTCTGTTAAAGCAGTGGCTGCGACCGGGTGTCAAGTGAGGAGAGGTGAAAGAGGTGCAATAGAGGTCTGAGAATAGTTCGAGTGGTTTAAGTTTTGTAGTTCCTGTGGGGGTGTACTAGATTGAGACAGGAGGAGCAGTGGAGTGGAGATGGCGTATCCGGATGATTACCCCTTAATCAAAGACCAAATTACCCGCCACAACTTGACAACATGTCTCCATTGGTAAAGTAACTGATAATGCCATTCATTCTGTTTTCTGATATAATCCTTATACGTACTGCTCAAAACATGACTACAGATACAAGTAAAAGGTAACAATGTTTTTGAACTTTTAACTTTAAAGGCTCCAACCCTAACCCCCATTTTCCAGCTTTAAACATATCCCTTCCTTTTTTTTTTGAAAGAAAAAATATTTTGGTATTCTTTTACATGAATTTGACCTGCAACTACTTAGATATCCCTTTGTTTTTGCAGATTCTTTTTCATTTTAATTTAACTCCCTTTTTCTAGCATTTTTGCTCCAAAAAACCCCCTAGATTTTTAAATTTTTTTTAAATTTTGTTAGCATTTTATAAACCCAAATTTTTTGTTTTTCAAAAATTGGCCTGAATTTTCTGGGCTTTATTCAATATGTTTAAACTCATGTCTCGACCAACTTTCTGTTTCCCAGGTCTCTTCTACAGGTTTTTTCTTTACTCTTTCCTCCCCCCACAGTTTTTTGTTTGGGGTTTGGGTCTGGGGGACGGGGGGGGCCCCAAAAACAGCAACTTACTTCATTTCCATTGAACCTTTTCCCTTTGCCAATTTTGCCCATATGTTTGGGAAAAAATTTTTTTTTCCTTTTCATCCCTATATATCTTTTTGTCTAAGTAGCTCACTTGTAGGATGCTAAACATTAGTCAGCATTAAAGATACCATCGACCCTTGGAAAGGGGTATCCAATACCTTTGGCTGTAAAACCCCCCCTTTATACCTCAGGCTTCTTCCCAACCGAACTTGAAAAAAGGTTTTTTTTTCCAATTTCTAAATTAATTTTCCCTTGATTCTTCCAAACCCCTTTCACCCCCTCAGGAGCCCAAATCCCTTTTTATTTTCATAAACATTGTTTTTTAAAAAAACACATTTCCAAACCTCTACTGTCAACATTTCATACTTTTTTGTGAATTTGAGCTAAGACTTTTTATGATGATATTGCAGTCAAGGTTTCTTCACCTTTTTTTTGTTCCACCATTCAAGACTTTTGTAATGCATAATAAGGGTTGCATAGACATCTGTGATCTCACTATTACGAAGCATACCAGCTATCTCCAATGCCGTGTTTGTCGTGCCAGAAATGATAGACTTTGTGATGAGCCAACTTGTTGACTCCGATGTTTTACATGGGCGTCCACCTCTTGGCTTTGGAATGAATAGAACGACTTCATTTCATATTCTTCCAGCTGCCATGGCACTTCTATAATGCAGTTTGGCAATTTTCTTGGCCAAGAGACTGCTATCGATGAGTTTTTTTATGTAGTTTCTCTTTTCTTGGGATTTCTTCCTCATGGCTTCTCCTTAATTCGAACCAGTGACCTTTTGTTTTGGAATTAAGCTAATAACACAAAGAACTATTAGAGAATGTGAGAACAGGTTGTACTTTGTAGTATGCAAGAAGAAAAAGATTGTTCCACCACTGGGAGAAAACCAGTAACAATGCAGTTACATGACAAGAATCTGCATAACTAAGCATATGCTAAATAGTTGCAAGACAAATTTATGTATAGTGAAGAAAATAAATATTTGTTACACTGTTGATTTTGTAAGTTTTCCACATAAAAAGAATGGAGAGGTCTGTTATTCTTATCGTAGGTACTGTGAGATACAGAGTCTAAAACAAAATCCAGAAAATTAAATTTTAATTTTTTAAATAATTAATTTGAATTTGATTGCATTAAATAAGTATTTTATACAATAGAAAAACAGAAGTTAATGTTTGGAACAGAAACCTTTATTTGCAATTACAAAGGTCAGATGTTTCCTTGACCAAGTTTGCACACACTGCAGCAGAGATTTTGGCCTACTCTTCCATACAGATCTTCTCCAGATCTTTCAGGTTTTGAGGCTGTCACTGGACTTCATTGAGTTTCAGCTGCCTCCATAGATTTTCGATTGGGTTCAGGTCTGAAGATTGGCTAGGCCACTCTAGGACCTTCAAATGATTCTTACAGAGCCACTCTTTAGTTGCCCTGGCTGTGTATTTTGGGGTCATTGTCCTGCTGGAAGACCCATCCATGACCCATCTTCACTGCTCTTAGTGAGGGAAGGAGGTGGTTGGCCAAAATTCATTCTGTCCCCTTTGCAGAAAAGCACCCCTAAAGTATGACGTTTTCACCCCCGTGCTTCATGGTTGGGATGGTGTTGTTGGGGTTGTGCTCATCCTTCTTCCTCCAAACACGGTAAGTGGAGTTGCTACTAAAAAGTTCTATTTTGGTCTCATCTGACCACATTACATTCTCCCATGCCTCCTCTGTATCATCCAGATGATCATTGGCAAACTTCAAATGGGCCTGGAATTGTGCTGGCATGGGGAGGTAGACGGTGCATGCCCTGCAGGATTTTTATTCATGACGGCAAAGTGTGTTACTAATGATAATCTTTGAGACTGTTGTCCCAGCTGTATTGAGGTCATTGACCAAGTCCTCCAGTGTAGTTCTGGGCTGATACCTGACCTTTCTCAGAATCATCCTTAACCCATGAGGTGAGATCTTGCATGGAGCAGAAGACAGTCATCTTGTGTTTCTTCCATTTTCTAATATTTGCTCTAACAGTTGTTGCCTTCTCACCAAGCTACCTGTGCAGGTCTACAGTTTTGTCCCTGGTGTCTGTAGACAACTCTTTGGTCTTTACCATGGCGTAGGGGTTGGAGTGTGTGTAACGGACGGGCGCTGACAAACATATGCCGAGGCACCGACCGCTGACATCCGGGTGTGGATCCTCTGTGATCACCGCAGGCGAGGTGGTAGCTGGAGGACCACGCCAGGGAGCGGAGTCTAAGGGGCCCCTGGTCTTCACCAGAGCCCGCCGCAAAGCGGGATGGACTTGGCTGCGGGACCCCCAGGTCGCTACCCCTGACGTGGCTACCTGCGGTGACAGCCGAGGTGCAGGACAGGAACATAGGAGAACATAAGCAGGGCAGGTAAAACGTACTCAGGAACACAGCAGGATACAGGCGGGATAAATGTACACATAACACCACAGGATACGGCAGGAACTGGACGGGTAACACAGCAGGTACAGACCAGGAACAGGTGCCAAGGCAGGACACAGGACAGGTGAAGAGACATCAGATGTAACAGGAGACAGACAGAAGGTCAGGAGCTCAGATGGCATAGAAACTGAACCAGCATCTCCAGGGTTAAGTCCAGAGATACTGGCAGGAGCTCAAGATGGAAACAGCAAGACACAGCAACAGATTGCAATGAACTGACCAAAAGTAGAGACAAGAACTTCCTCTTATAGCCAGAGGTCAGGGGTGAAGAGGAAGGTGCACAGAACAGGAAACTAATAAATAGGCAGGAAGCTGCCGCGCACACACCCTAGAAGGCACAGTGCACAGACAGGACCCAGGAAGTAACAAGACTGAACAGGACAGGCAAGTACATAGCAGAACACAGGCTGCTGGGACCCCTGCTCAGGGAGCCCCAGCAGAGACATGGCAGGCATGGACAGGCCGACGGTCCAAGGCAGGGACCGCGGCATGAACCGTGACAGTGTGATTGATTGAGTGTGTGGACAGGTGTCTTTTTTCCACAGATAACAAGTTCAAACAGGTGCAATAAAATACTTATTTCATGCAATAAAATCTTGATTTTTTTCCGATCTTGTCTCTCACAGTTGAAGTGTACCTACAATAAAAATTACAGACCTCTATATTCTTCGTAAGTGGGAAAACTTGTATCAAATAATTATTTTCCCCACTGTATAAGATGGGGAATGACCGTATAGTGGAAGATACCAGTGTACACAACCGCTCTGCAGACATAGATTAGGGGTGACCATTTAGGAATAGATACCCGTTCTACACAGGCTCTGCAGATGTATAAGGGATTTCAGTGCAGTTACATCCAGTGACTCCCAATGCAATCTTTTCTGTTGTTTCTGTGTTTTTTTCATAATTTAATTCCTCTGTTAGTAATGAAGGTATCTGACATCTCTCCATTACTGTCTCTGGGGCTTGGTGTCAGTTTTACATCATCAAGACTGGCACCAAGTCCTTCTCACTATCTCTTTTATATTGTTCTCTATCGGGATTTGCCTGCCAAGATATGTATCTCTGTTTCAAAACTATAAGCCATGGGGGTCTGGGTATTTCTGCCAGTACCAGTATCCTCAGAAACTGATTATCCCTGGATTCACAATATTATTCTATCAAAGGGATTCATCCTCCTACTGCTTCTCTGCCAATTTGTAATTGTTTGGCTAATTGATTTTTTATATTGTCATCTACTTCTGAATAGCTTTCCTTTTTAAACATAGATATCCCCAGTCTATTCTATCCTGTGTTTAGTATTGTGTTTCTATTTGAGTAAGTTTCACCTGCAGTCATCACAACACATTATACTACATAGGCAGTCCCCAAATTACGAACCTTTGAGTTACGACGGTCTCCTAATTACGAACGGAGACTTCTATGAGGCATGACTTATGTGCTGACATCGCCCTCTATAAAAGCCTTCTTCCCTAGAAAATCATTGAAAATCAGAGGTTCACTGATGATGTATTATTTCACAGTGTGGCTAGCAGTTGCTGCGGCACAGTATAGGCGGCCATCACCTGAGTACAAGGGCTCACTAATGTCATTAACCCCTTGTAGGCAGCCTCCCACAGGAGCCCTGGGCCACAGGCTATCACACTAAGATGAGGAAATGGGGCTGCTGTGGAGGAGAGACTGTGCATAGTATTAGGGAGACTCCATCTCTCCATGAATGGGACTGCCCCTGTAGCAGCACTATGCTCATTTTATACTATTTACTAGAAATTACATGTTATCTGTATTCTGCAGGTCAGTACGATTCTGGTGATTACAAATTTGTAGAGTTTTCGTTGTGCTGTAGTAGTTTAAAAAAAAAAAAAAACTTTTTTCAATTATTTAAATTTTCACTGTAACACCACTTTCTACGATTTTTATTACTACATATCAATTTTTATTGAAAAACACAATTTTGGTGTTGGGAATTTGTTTTTTCTATGTTGTTCACCATACAGGATAAATGGTGGACTTTTTAATTTTTTTATTTGTAAAATGGCAGAAGGGGGGTTTTGAACTTTTATATATTTGTATTTTAAATTTCAAAACATTATATTTTTTTCACATATACTTTTAATCCCCCCAGGATACTTGAGAACTAAGGGGCACAATCGCTTATACACCATTCTGCAATATTTATGCATTGCAGAAAGGTGTCCTAAGATGGCTTTCCAATTACATCCTGCCTATGGCAAGGTGCTTTAGGAGTAGTAACATGACAGCTATGGACAATTTAATGAGGCTTTGAGCTGACATGGCAACCACTCGGCTTTCCATGATATTGTCCCAGAAGGGTCAATTGGGCAAAGGAACCGTGCACAGCCGTGCACAGCCAGGGCTCGCGAACACAAGGAAAAGGTGGGCTTTATCCCTTGCAGACAAGGAGAGGATAATACAAGGATGGCCAATGACTTGATAGACATAGTGAACAGGGGTGGTAAGTCCGGTTTGATGCTTAGTATAGATGCCGAAAAGGCATTCGATCGCCTTAATTGAACTTTTATGTTCGAAAAAAGCTATTGGTATTACAAGGTCTTTATTCCCATCCTTCGGCTGCAACTCGACTTCCTCACGCTATGTCACCCACAATACACATAAAAAATGGGAACAGGCAAAGTTGTCCTCTCTCTCCCCTACTGTTTGCTTTATGTATTGAACCTCTGGCTGCAGCTATCAGATTACATAAAGATATTTAAGGAGTTTTCTTAAAAATATATAGAATATAAGATTTCTTTGTATGCTGATGATATCCTATTGACCTTCTATAGCCCTTTAGTCAGCTTACCAAATTTACATGCTCTATTAGGTCAATTTGGAGCTTAATCGGGCTGGAAAATTAATACCTCAAAAACAGAGGCTTTGCCAATCAATCTTCCTCCCAATCAGGTTTCCCATCTTAAATTGAACTGTAACTACCGTTGGAAAGTAGACTATCTGAAATACTTTGAAGTATACTTAACCCCTTCATATTTTTCCTTGTATGGGCATAATTTTCCTAGGCTTTTCACTGAAATTAAGCGTTTGTTGACTAATTGGAATAATTTGATTATTTCCCATTTCAGTGGAATAGCAGCAGTAAAAATGACAATTTTACCTAAACTAATGTACAGTTTTGAGACGCTGCCAATCCCAGTGCCTCTTGTGGCCCTCAGATCTCTAGAGTCATCTTTGAAACATTTTAATTGGGGTCATAAGAGACACAGGATTCCGAAAAGCATACTTCTGGCAAGTAGAGCGAAGGTAGTTAGGCAGTAGTTAGGCAGGTCTCATTTAGGTAGGTAGGCTACAGGAAGGTAGATTGGCACTAGGTAGGCAGTATTTAGGCCCCAGGTAGGTAGGTATAGAGTAGGTGGACCACAGGTAGGCTGTAGGTGGGCCCTAGGTAGCTAGGCTATAGGTGGGGCCCACATAGTTAGACAGGTAGGTAAATAGGCTATAGGGGGGCCCCAAATAGGCAGGCGGGCTTTAGGTAGGCTATAGGGGCCATATATGTAGGCATGTAGAGTTTAGGTAGCTATAGGGGGCTAAATAGGTAGACAAGCAGGGTTTAGGTAGCTATAGGGAGCCATAAAGGTCGATAGGGATTAGGTGGGCTATAGGGGCCATATAGGTAGGTAGGCAGGGTTAAGGTACCTATAGGGGCCCCATTTAAGTAGACAGGCAGGCTTCATGGGGGCTATATAGGTAGGTAAGCTTTAGGGACGCTATAGGGGCTATACAAGCAGGCTTTAGGTGAGTATAGGGCTATATAGGCAGGCTTTGGGGGGCTAAATAGGCAGGCTTAAGGGGGGCTATATAAGCAGGCTTAGGGGGGCATATATAGGCAAGTTGGGGGGCTATATTGACAGGCTGGGGGATTTATAGGCAGGCTTAGGGGGGCTATATTGGCTGGCTTAGGGGGGCTATATAGGCAGGCTTGGGGGGGCATATATAGGCAGGCTGGGGGCATATATAGGCAGGCAGGGGGGAATATAAAGGCAGACAGGGGGAATATATAGGCAGGCAGGGGGTGTATATATAGGCAGGCAGGGGCATATATAGGCAGGCAGGGAGGTATATATAGGCAGGCTGGGGGCATATATAGGCAGATAGGGGGGTATATATAGGCAGGCTGGGGGCATATATAGGCAGGCTGGGGGCATATATAGACAGGCTGGGGTATATATAGGCAGGGTGGGGGCATACATAGACAGGCTGGGGTATATATAGGCAGGCAGGGGGTATATATAGGCAGGCTAGGGGCATATATAGGCAGGCTGTGGGCATATATAGGCAGGCAGGGGGGTATATATAGGCAGGCAGGAGGGTATATATAGGCAGGCTGGCGGCATATGTAGGCAGGCAGGGGGCATATATAGGCAGGCTGGGGGGCAGGTAAAATAAAAAATCACTCACCTGTCTCTCGCTCCCTCGCAGCTCGGCTTCTGAGCAGTCTGTGCTCAGCGCGGGCGGCGCGATCATGTGACGTAATAGCGCCGCCCACATGATCACTGAGAGCCAGCAGAGGAACTAGCAGAGCGGAGTGTCGCACCATTCTGCTACTACCGGGCAGCGCTGCCTTGAACGCTCGAGCCAGAGGGCCCGGGCGTTCAGAGGCAGGATGCGCCGGCCCCCTCAGCTCAGCGCCCGCCGGCAGTGAACTGTTATTATCACTGCCGGCGGACTCAGGATCGGCCTTGCATATTTTTGCAGCACTTTTGGCACATTCAAAAGTGTTTTGTTTGGTGCATAACATGCCAAGTTTTGGCGTACGACTCTTCATAAATCTATAGAACAGAGCTATGACAGATTATCTGTCTCAAAGCATGCCAGAAAACTGGGGCAACTCCTTTCGTACATGTCACCCTAAGTCTCAAAGCTCGAACCTTCTTACACCTTCCCATGATTACTTGGTCTAAAGCTTTAATAGTGTTACACTTTGGATTTAGGTTTAGCATGCTCGTCATCATACTTGGCAACAAATCAGTGTCCTTATAGTAAGACTGTCAAAATGACATGCATTATTCATCAGATGTGGACAGAACTCCTATTGGACACCTCAGTGAGAGATCGATGCACCTAACTTTACCAGTCTTGCTGATTTGTTGACGAATAATGTGACTTCTGGCACACTGCAGTTCAGGATGAGTATGGACATCATGGGTTACCTTTACCATGATCACTTTCTTTCCCAGTCCTACTTGCTCCTAGTCCTTATGGACTACTGGTTCACTCATCAGTGAATATGAAAATAATACTGTGCACACAAAAGATTAGAAGTTCGGTTTCTGATCTAAAGTTGAATGTGTATCTTAAGCATTTCATAAATTAGAATATATATAGGGAACAAATATTAATAGGCAGTCATGCAATTTCAGAGAGCATTACTTAGAGCAGTGTTTCTCAACTCCAGTCCTCAAGACCCCCCAACAGGCCAAGTTTTCAGGATTTCCTCAGTTTTGCACAGGTGATGTTATTATTGTCCATGCATTCTGTTGGAGATCCTGACACAGGTTATATAATTATTGTCAGTGCATTCTGTGGGAGATCCTGAAAACTTGGCCTGTTGGGGGGTCTTGAGGACTGGAGTTGAGAAACACTGTCTTAGAGGGATTTTTCTTTAATACATTTTTTTATGAACTAAACCAATCTCAATACTTAATCAGCAACTCTCACCCTTTCCCCATTTACCCTATATTTGCAGATAGTTTATAAAAGATTACACCTGCATTTGCTTTCTTCTTTCTTAGTAATCGACTCACATATTCCAATACTTAATTTTTTCATCCTTGTGTCCCCCCTTTATTATTACACAGAATAACTGTTAATAACTGTTTTCTAAGACTTAGATATTAGATATATTAGATATTAGATATACTTAGATATAAGGGTAGATATTTCTTTAGATGTCGCTGTCAGCAATGTGGGTACACACAAGATTTTATACATTTTACGAATTTAAAAAAAAATATCTTTGCATGATCAGATCTTATGGCAAACTACCAAATATATTCCTGATTCACATCATCTACTCCATATCTATTACATCTTGCCTGCTCTTTTAAATTGTTTTGTAATGGTGACTGTGCAAAATATAGCATGTGAACCATCACAATCTGTGTGATTTCATTTCACACTGATGTAGGATACTTAGACATAGTTCCCATAATTTTATCCCAAAACTCCCTCTCCATGTTACCAATTAATTTCCATAATCTCTCGACTGAATGCAAATGTGTGACTTTGACCAACAATATTACACATTTTTTGTTTATTCGTGAACTGAATCTGTTAATCTGTAATAAATTAATGATAACATAGATATGCTGTGGCTCTGCTCTATAAATGTACTCTTACCTGATGTTGCATTAAGAGTGCTTTTTTACTCTATCTCAGCTAACATATACTATTACCAACCTCCCAACTCAATGTCTTAGAGCTTTTAAAGGGGCATTCCTATCACTTAACTTCATCGGCAGCTGCAGAGAACAGAGAGGTGGTTGTGCTTCTGTGGCTCTTTCCAACTTCTATGCCAGTTCCAAATACAGACATTTGCTCAGCTGTAATCATAACTCCTATAAAAGAGAAGAGAAAGAGCCATTTCTTTATTCTGTGTGGTCAGCATTGAGCCAGCAACATCCTGGAAGTCATAGGGATTTTCTCACTACAAAGATCATAGTTTATAATATTGGGACCATAAATATAATCAACTTTGTAATACGATTGTATCTAAATGGCATGGTTAAGCAGAAATTGCCTACCTTCTGTATCCATAGTGCACAGTGTGTCTGGGATGGTCAGGTTCCTACCCCTGTGACGGCATTGGTTTTCAGCGCTACATCATCACCATTGTGTCTGCCCTGGTTGGAATCATGGGAACGCGCTTTCTGGCACATGTTCTGTGATTACCTTTTCTTTGTACTTCATTTTTGCTGTCTGAAGCAAAGTAGTAGTAGTAGTACATTCTTATTAAAACGTAAACGTGTGTCCCTCTAACCCTCCAACATTACAACTTACTTTTTCCAATTTAAATTCCCCTATGCCCCCTTGGAGGAAATTTGGTTCTTTCACAGTTTCCCCAAAAAAATTGCGGGAAAGGTTAAAATAAGCAAAAAACCACTCCCTCCAATTTTTTCACACAAGAAGCTTTTGCGGAATCAGAAGCAACCACGAACATAATGATGTCACCGCCCTTCAAAGAGTGAAGATACGTTCTAATGTGAGGAGAAACCTGCCCTTTATTTCAAACCCTAAAGGGGGGAAAAAACGCTTAAAACCCCAAAAAAAGAAAAGATAAAAAACCATTTTAAACCCTTTTAAACCCAAAACCTTAAAACCTATCCAAAAACGTCCAGGTGGGGGGGGGGTTTCACGAACCTGGACGAAATTGGGGAAAAATTTCCAGGATCGCGCAAAACCTCTAAAGCAGATTTCCCCCGCGATCGGCGGGGGGTGTCAGTTTATATTACACTAAACTTTCCGCCGGGGTGGGCCCCCGACCCCGGGAAATTGCTCCGGGGGGGGGGGGGGGGGGTTTAAACCCCCTTAATAATCGCGAGGGAGGGAGGTCCAATAACAAAAAAGGGCCGAAAGGAGGAAAACGCTCATCCTGCGTCTTTTGGTCGGCGGGGCAGCAGCGCACGGATCCGGGCGATCCGTGCAGCTCCGGGCCCTTGACAACAGCACGGAAGGCAGAAATCCCTTTCCCGGGGTTTGTCTTTTACTTCACAAACCCCCGGGCCGGCCCTGTGGGCAGGGCCCCCGGCATCGTGACGACAGTTGTCATAGCTAAACTGCAGAAAAGCTTTTTTACTGTTTCCCAATTAAAAGATAGTTTCTAAAGATCTCCATTATTTCCCCTATGGGGGAAAAAGTAAAAAAAAAAATGTGAAAAAGTGAAAAAAAAAGTTTAAAAAAAAAAAAAAAAAGGGAAAAAAAAAGGTAAAAACAAAACCCGAAAAATAAAAAAAAAATACAAACCCACCGTTTTTTCCCCCTTTACAAACGGAAAACCGCCCAAAAAAAAAAAAAAAATAAAAAAAGTACCCTTTTTTGGGTATCGCCGGTGCGAAAAACCTGCCCTAAAAATCTGCTGCATTTTAAATTTAAACCCGTAGGGTTTAAACCGCCGAAAAAAAAAAAAAAAAACAATCACAAAATTAAATTTTTGTTAATCCCGCAGCACAAAAAATGGAATAAAAAGCGATCAAAACTTTTGAAAACCCCAAAAAGTTGTCCCAAATTTAAAAAGGGCATTTCTTTCCCCGAAAAAAAAATTTCCCTTATACACCCTCTGTATCCCCGGAAAAATAAAAAATGTTTTAAGCCTAAAGAAGTTTGCGATGAATAAATATGTTTTAAAACACACTAAAAAAAAAAATTTTCCCCTTTTTTTTTTAAACCCCCAAAACCCCCCCAAAATAAAAATTAAAAAAATACCCAAAATTTCCCCTCGCCCCCAAAAGTAAACCCAATTTTAATGCCGATACGCAGGGTAAAAGCCTTTTAAATTTCCCCCAAATAAAAAAACCTACTGGGGATTTCCCAGAAAATTTTCCCCTTCATCCCCCCCAAAAAAGGGTTTAAAAGCAAACAAAAAGCCTTTTTCCCCCCAAAAATGATACAAAAAAAAACCGCAACCTTTGGGAAAAAAAAAGCCCCCTAAAATCCCCAAAGCACAAAAAAATTTAAAAAGAAAAGGCCCTTTTTCAAAAAAGGCGATGCAAAAACTTTTTTCCTTTTGAAAAAAAGTTTTTTTAAATTTTTTATAAAAGCAGAAAACCAAAAAAATAAAACCAAATTTGGGGGTTTGGGGTGAATCTTTATTGCCCTGCTAAATTAAAGCTACCATTCATTTAAACCGTACAGTGCCTGCAATAAAAAAATAAAAAAAAAAAACACTACCAAGATTGTGAAATTTTGTTCCCAAAACTCTAAAAAACCTTAATAAAAAAGTGAACTTAGCATCATACCCACCCCAAAATGGTCCCAAAAATTAAAAACGTCAAATCACCCCGAAAAAATTTTTAAGCCCAAACAGCTCTGACCCCAACCCAAAAAAAAAAAATTTATGGTTTGGCAAAATGGGAAACAACATAAAAATTTTTTTTAGACGTTTTTCAAACGGTGTAAAAGTAATAAAGCAGAAAAAACAAATATAAAATCATACCAATTGTCCCCAAACCCCCATATTTAAAGTTTTTCACTTCATTTACACTCCCAGGGGCGAATGCTGTAAAAAAAAAACCCTAAAAAAACAATGGGGGAGGGCCCGCTGCTTTTTTCCCCCCTTTTCTTTCCCCCAAAAGTAAAAAAAAAAAATAGGGAAAAACCTGTGAAAACCAAAAATGCACATTTAAAAACACCCCCCATAGATGAGACCCTTTGATGGGTTTTAACCCAAAAGGGGGCCCGACTTTTTGGAAGGTTTCCCCTGTTCTGTTTTAATTTGGGGGCTTTGAAAAATGCGAAAATGGCCCCCCAAAAATTCTGCTTTCCCCAAAAGCCAAAAAAGCCTCCCTCCCTTATAGCCCTCCCCATGCCCCCAAAAACAGCAGTTTACCCCACATGTATGGTATTGCCGAATTTGGGAAGAAATTGCTTAACAAAGTTTTAGGTTCTTTTTTTCCCCCGGATTCCTTGAATATGGGAAAAATTTTAACTTTAAAAAAGGGAGATTATTTTAAAAAAAAATTTTTTTTTTTAATTTTTTACAAGGGCCCTTTTGCTAAAAAAAAATTTGTGGGGAAAACACCTTTGGGGGTTTTATACTCTCAAAGCACCCCCGGTATATTCATTTGGGGGGTAGTTTTCCAATAGCGGCTTTTTTAGGAGTTTTTTTTAAGTTTTAGCACCTTAGGGTGTCCCCAAAAACCCGAAATGGGGCCCCAAATAAAATTTGTTTTGAAAAAGAGACCCCAGAGTCCAGTAGGTGCTCCCCTTTTCGGGGGTTATGGAGGGGCCAAAAAAATTCCTAGGGCCACATATGGGATGTCTCTAAAAAAGGAGACCCTTTGGGGGAATTGATATTTTAAATTGCTTTTTCCTAGCCCCATTTTTTTGTATTAAAATGAATAATGGATAAAATTGAAAAACTGCAAAAAAAGGTGAAATTTTGAAAATTTTACCCCAAATTTTTCTTTAAAAATTTTTGTGAAATATCTGAAGGGTTATAAACTTTTCCCAAAAAAGTGTTTGTAAAAACTTTAAGGGGGCCTTTTTCTTAGAAGGCATTTTAGGGGGAAACTAACATGCAGGCCCTCCATAAACCACGTCAGAATTTGGGTGGTCCCTAAAAAAAAAAAAGTAAATTTTAAATTTCTTGAAAAAAGTGAAAAAATTACTACTAAATTTCTAAGGGCCCTTCCCAATGTCGTAAAAAAAAAAAAAACTTTAAAAAATTTATGCCAAACCCATAGTGGACATTTTGGTTTGATGCTGGTTATAAACTATTTTTTTGGTGAATTTAAATTTTCGGGCTTGGGACGCAAGGGAAAATTTTTTAAAATTTTAAAATCGAAAAATTTTTTTCCAAATTTTTAAAAGAAATTTTTTTATTTTTCAACCCAAAAAAAACAAGGTTTTTTTGGATAAAAAAATTTTTTTTACTTAAATTAAAGCACAAGGGGTCACGAGAAAAAAAATCTCAATCACATGGATAGGGAAAAGTGTCAAAAAAGTTTTTTTCTCACATAAATTGAAAACAATTTTCAGATTTTAAAAAAGGGGCTGGAAGGTTTAAAAACAGGCGGGCCTTAAAGGGGGTTTAAAACCCAAAGAAAAAAACCCTTTAAAACCTGTGAAAAAAAAATTGTGCACCCCTTTTTTAACTCTTTACATAACCAGGAAAGGTAAATTTTTTTTCTAAAATTTAAAACATTTTTTTCAATAAAGAAGTGTAAATTTAAATGACCCTGGCTAATCTATAAGTTTCCTGGTTCCTATGTTCTAGCCAAAAAATACCAAGGGGCCTTTGTTTCACCTTCCCCAATGTTTTTCCACTTTTTTTAAAAAATCAAAAAAAAATAGTAAATTTTAACCTATTTATTAGGTTTTTGCTTTAATCATTTTAAATTTTATTTTTCTTATTTATGACACAACCCACAGCCAAGGGAATTTTTTAAAAAAAAAGGGAAAAGCCCCCCAAACTTTTTTCAGGGGGTTTGGGGAAAAGTTTGTTTTTTCCCTTTCCCCCCTTTTCCAGTTACACAGTAATTCCTTTATTATTTGTTCAATTAAAAAAAGAAAAAAAAGTATTCCCGGTCCCCATTGAAATTGGCCCTTTTTTTCATATCCCCCTTATTTTTTTTTAAAATTTTTAAAATTTGCCAAAAACAATTTTTTAAAAATCTTCTATTAGTTTGGTCAGTGGGGGATTCTAAAAATCTATGTACCCTCCCCAATCCACTTTGGTTTTCACCTGAAATTTTTTTTCATGTCTTTAAACTGCAAATCTTTATATGACGGAAAAAAGAAAAAAGGGGTTTTCACCAGTTTAAATCCCAACCCCTGATATCATTTTGAATTGTTCCCAAACCCCATACCAATAAATGGGTAAGCGAAGATCCATAAAAACCTTTTAAAAAAATCATCAAAATTAAACCCGTATAAAAACACCCTTTATTCTTACCCTCCCTTCCCCAAAAATGTTTTTTATTTGAAGTCTTTGACTGCCAAAGACTTGATTGTATATTTTTGTAATTACGGTGCAACTTTATTCAGTCAAAATATACATAGAAATCAATCGACAATCAAAAAGATGCTTAAACTTAACTTTTAATTTCCCAATTAAAATTTTCAAAAGGGGGAAGGGTACCCCAAAAAGGGAAAATAATTACATTTTAATACTCAATTGTCAATGGGCCCAGGTTTTAAAAAATTTAAGGGGCTTATGCTTTTTTTCCAGAACCTTGCAAACTTTAGAAAAAAAGTTTCCATTGGGGCCCTACGTTATTTTTTTTTAGAGAGAGAAAAGTAATACTGTTCCAAAAATGTTCATAATCCGATGATGAAATACTGCAATCTCTATCCATCCCCATGCCTGAAAAGTATGGGTGTCACCCCAAAAGAGCAGGCTATCCCTGTACAGCCATAATTTGTTAAAAACACAAAAAATATTTCAGCTGGACTCCCAATGCATTTTTCCATAAATACAGATGTTGATTCATCAGAGTAACTGAAATAAAATGTCAGTCATGGAATTTTAACAACTAAAGATGTATTTAAAAACAGAGATCTGAATCCATTTAGAAAATGCACCCAATAATTGATTTCCTGCCAAGTAATTCCAAAGGCTTGATTGCTAAAGCAATGAGTAGGGGAAGACAGAAGAGCCCTACAGTTGCATCATGTATACATATCATTTCTCTGGGCTTCATATACAATAATTTTATCCAGTTCATGTAAGCTATGTATCCCATATCCATACCACTCCAGTAGTTTCCAAAGCTTTTGCCAATCCACGCCGTCACATGCTTTATTCATATCTAATGACAGTATGGTGTGACAACCTCTGTGCTGTGCATCTTACATAAATGCATAGACTCTAAAAATGTTGTTTTGGGTTCTCCTCTGTAGCATAAAGCTACACTGATCTCTATTCACCAGTGTCTGTATAACCTTATTTAACAATAAACATGGAAGAGAGAGGCATAGACCGTACATGCTCACACTATACCTTGATCTAATGCTTCTCAGCAAAAATTTACAAAAAATAACATGAGGTTCTTAGTATACTCTTTGATCAAACGGTATAAGCCCATTTGCCACTTCACTGAGACCTCTCTAGAGTAGGCCCGTACACTAATGGGGGTAGCACTGCATGGCGTCCACCACCACAGCAACAGCCACATCAGTGAGGGGCACAACCCAGTGGATCAACAAAACCACTGCTACCAGACTTAGCCCCCCCAGCTCTTGGTTGCACCAACACACAAGCATAGCATCACAGCAGCAATGGCAGCCACACAGCACCACCACCAAAAAAAGGGAGGATCACTAAAACTCACCTCTCCCTGGGCTCCCTGCAAGCGGACTGAAAGAAAAAAGGCAACAGACTACCGCTAATTGAAAACACCTGGGCCAAATGGGAAGGAGTGCTGGTCCAAGTAAAAAAGCAAGGACACACAGTAACAATTTACATGGAACAAAGAAACATGGATCATGCATCCCCACACTATATGTTGAACTACTGTTTCTCAGCAAAAATTTACAAAAATTAACATGAGGTTCTTAGTATATTTTTGATCAAGTGGTATAAGCCCACTTGTCACTTCACGGCGACCTCTTTAAAATAGGTCCCTACAATAACCTTATTTAAACTATGAGAAATATAAGACTACCATCATACAGTATAGGGATTCTTGCAGCAGCTGCTTTTAATTATTTGTGCAAGCTATGGGTAGTCATAGTAATTCTTGATATGGTATGGTAAAAGCAGATATTGAATATTTACTATATAGTTAAAAAAAAAGCTTATTTGTTTACTGCTAGAAACACATACTGAGTTCTGCACTACAAATTAGTAAAATGTATCAAAAGTTCAGGCAGATGGTCAGTAAAAGCTGCAGACAAGTACACTGACTGAATTACAACAGTGCCGTCATAAGAATGTAAACTTGTTCTGGAATTTGATAAGGAATTAGTCAATGTGATTGTATGTCTGACTGCAGTAATGATTGACATTCCAGGCCAGCATTTTCCCTTACTAGTCTGTATTGTTGACCATCTTTTTAATCTTTAGTAGGTAACATAAACACTTTGGGCGACATGTATGAACGGGGCTGTGCCAGATATCTGGCGTCTTTTCAGCCCGACATCTAGTGCAGGCCCGTTAAGACATTTTTAAATCTCCCGCACGCCACTCTCGGGCGCTTTATAACGCGCCCGAGGTACTTTGGAATGCGCCCGATCTCAGGGGGCGTGCGAGAGATGGGGCGCACTAGAACATATTTATAGCTTTGCTATGGCATTTCTAGGTGCATTACTGCTGGAACAGGTAGACCACTTTCAAAGTGGTATACCTGATCCAGAAATGTCGCCCTAGCGCTTGAATGCACCTGATTTATGATCCGCTGTAGAGCGGGTTCATAAATCAGGAGCATTCTAGACTAATGCTACGCGCATGAAATTTGGTATTAACACGCCAAATTTCATACATGTCTCCTTATGTGGCTAAAATATTTACAACAAACAATATAACTTTTAAGTACGGTAGTGTAGTATGAATTCTTGTCAGTGTCATCAATGGATCTTCTTATTTGGTAAGAAGTTTAAGGTACATTCTTGTTACTTTAAGCGGAATTGACTGTTATACTCTATACTAACTCTAAAAGGGCTATTGAATGACTTGTGGTCTATTACATTGCAGGGATATGTTGTGTGGTCAGCCCTGACAGACACTTGTTGAGAAGTTCTACAGAACATGCATATTAGTTGCAAAATAGTAAAGAATGTCTCTCTCCAAGGACTGGCTGTGCCTGGTATGCCAAGGAGCAAAATGTATAGCCACAGCTGCCCTGTCCCCACTGGAAATCTTACTAACCCTCTAGATGACAGCTGCCTTTCAGTTCCCTTCCTGACAGCAACAGATGCCTATTCTCTTTCATGTAACAACTTCACTCCATGTACAGTAGTAATGTAAGGAACAGCATCCTATAGCGTGCTTACATCCTGTTAACTACTCTTTTACCAGACTTCAAGTTTAATTCATTCATTCTTGAAGACCTGGTATAAACCTTGCTTAGCCTTGTGTCCACATCAAATTTTCTTAATTTGAGTTTATTTTATACTTGTTGTTTAATAACATTGCAAGCTTCTGGAGACCATATCCTTGAGAAAGTTTTTACTAATGACTAAAATGGTGATGAACATTGTCCACCTATTCTTCAGAAGACCTATAGAAGCCAGAAAAAATTATGTGAGAGTATTCCATGACTTGTTTAATTTACAGATACAGTAGGTGATAGGGCAAACAAGGTACATTCAGATTGTCTATGGCTACCCTCCACCAGCACCCACAAAAAAATACATTTACCATTTACATTGCTGGCACAGTGTCAATGGATAAAAAGGACAGCTGCATGCTCATGTCAGCACTGGGAAGGCCAGGTCCAAAGGCATTGCTTTCCCTTGGTTTCAGATAATATCTAATTTGCTCCCAGTCGCTAAGAAATAATTTAGGTAGTAGTGCTATAACAGGAAATTACAATAAATTAAGTTATCTAATAAATAATGATGATAAACCTTTATATGAAATGTGTAACCTGGTAGAACTACCAGTCAAAGGGGTTTTCTCACTTTGAAGATTAACTTTAAACATAGAGGGACAGTTAAATGAAGATATTTTCTAAATAGATTGGTCAATAGACTTTACTTTAGTTTTAGCAGCAATCATAGTGCACACAGGTTTCTATGGTCACTTGATACCACTATGGTCGCCCCCACTGATGTCACTGATTGAAGGGATAGAGCTCTGAATGAACTAAGTAGATTTAGCAAGATTAGCTTCAGTAAACAAAAGGTATATGTGCTGTGAGGACTGCCAAGCATGGCTTTATCTGTGATTGTGCTAGAGATAGCAATCTCCTGCTCTGTCAGAGTAATGGCTTGAAATTAAAATATACTAGTCACTGCTGAAGATCCACCCACAGCCTGAGGAGACAGAGTGAGTGCACAACTGCCTGTAAACCAATGAAACAACTTGTAGAGAAAACCCCTTTATTTTTTCCAGTTTTTAATAATATTTACACAGTTTAATGTGTCAGATAAATAAAAAAAAGGAATAATAAATAAGTTAGGATGAATAAAAATAATGGATAAACTTTGTTTCAACAATTTAAATTTAGATTTTTCACTCTTTAAAGTTGCCACTTCTAGCTGATATAACAGCTTTAAACAATTGAGGCATTCTTTCTGCAATAACATTCAAATATTGTTCAGAAATACCTTCCCAACATTGTTGCGGAAGTATCCACGGATGTGCTGCATTAGTAAGTTGCTTTATTTTCACCCTTCTATCTAGTTCATCCAAAAGGAGCACAATGAGGTTTTAGTCTGAAGACTGCACAGGCCACTCCTTTGAAGTCAGGTTTCTTCTTGTCTTCTTACGTAGTTCTGACATTACCTAGAAGTATGTTTTGGATCATTGTCTTGCTATAATATGAACTTCTGACCAAATATACGTATCCCAGAGGGTATTGCATGGCCCATCAAAATGATGTGGTAGCCCTTTTTGTCCAATGTGCCAGTCACCATTTGCAGGTTGCCAACTCTGAATCCAGCAAAAAAAAAAAATCCAGACCATGGTCTCAGTCTTCCAAAACTCTTCCTTTTCATAGTTTCCTCCAGTCTCCAAATGCTTTTTGATAGGATGGGAATCTTATGAATACCTCCTTTGTTTTAGCCACAAAGCCTGTATAAGCACAGCTCTACCGTTTTAAGTTTTGAGCTTTTATTTTGTGTTAAATCTTTTAACAAAAACATTTAATTTTGTTGGACTTACTAATGTATATCTTATAAATTGAGCATTTGTGTTTTTCATTACATCTAATGTTAGAAATAAATTGCATTGCATTTATTCAAAATAGGTGCAATCAATTTCTGAGCTTGATATACAACTATATTGTCCATATTTTAGGGGCTTTCATAAAACTATGTATACTTACCACATTTTAATATGTATCATACGTGCATTTTTAAATGATTAAATTATTGAAGTCCTTCTATTCTTAACAATTATTGTTTTTGGCAGCTATTAAATGTTTTATTTTATTTTAGAAAGCAGGTAAGTGACCAATATCTTCCATTTTGAATTAACATTCCTGGTCATCTCATCATTTTCTACAATTCCTGGATACCTTTCCAATCATGTAAACAGTGCTGGCCATTTCTTAATGGATGCTTTGTGATTGCTATTTTGTTGTAAGTTGTCCAGGATCTGTGCTGGTTTCCAAAGATCCCCCATCAAGCTTATTTAGCTAAAGGCTTGGAAGCTAAGCGAGTGGAGCTGGAGATTCTCAAGATTCCCACGACATAGCAACCATGCTTTAGTGAGTTTCTACAGCTTGTTATGAGGCATGCCACTCATGGTTAGAAGAGCTATATTTTCATTTAGTCTGAATGCTTGGCACACTCAGACCGTAAACATAAGCCTAGGTACAAATAGAAGGGATTATTGGTTTGAAAATGTTGTGATGAAAGTGATTAATAATTATTATTACTAACACCTTTCAAAGATAAAATGTCCAAAGCCAAAATATGAGACCTTTCTAAGTATCCAAAATAATTTGTCAGGAAACGATTACTGGCTAAGATCTGGCTAAGTTTGTTCCTGAAAGCATGCATAACATAAAATCTCTTTTCTAGCTTAGATGTTACAAAATAATTTTGTTAAAGAGTTTGTTTTGTATTTTACATTTATTTTAGCATCTTAAAGAAAGTGGTCAAAAATAAAAATCATCTTATCCTCACTTATTGACTCCAATGTTTGTACATTATATTGTTGTAAATTATAAATATGCACAAATTAGTTCTATTTCTTTACCATACGTTACTTGTAAATATGTTACTAAATTAATTATAATCTTAATCTTTAGGTATTTATCCAATCTACTGTAGGTGTCTACTACAAGAATTCGAATTCCAAGCTGCTTCCCATTCTTTTTATCAACAGGCTACAGACTAATTTATGACAGTCTGTAGTATGTTCTTCATGTATAGACCATAGACTGCCATAAGAATGAAAAACATGGAGAATTAGAATGTATGTGTTATGTTGCAATAGAGTTTACCATAGCTAGTTCACTTAAACATATCATTTAGGAGATCTGTTTCTTTGGTCAAAAGTAATTGTTCTATAGGAGAACCAAAGGCTTAGGGAATACTTTTTAAAAGAAAATGTTTGGGAATGTTTTCCCACTCTTGTAACAAGATCAAAATGTCCTATTAATAAAAAAATAAAAAATAAAAACAAAAAAGATGCACATAGATGTGCATAAATGCACGTGATGCGAACATTATTCTCCCATTATAAAAGTCACATGTTAGACCACACATGGAATATTGTGTACAGTTTTGGGCACCAGCGCACATGAAAGACATTGTAGAGCTTGAACAGGTACAAAGGCGGGCAACAAAAATAATAAAAGGACTGGGTGGACTGCAATACCCAGAAAGATTAGTAAGGTTAGGGTTATTTAGTTTAGAGAAAAGACGGCTTCGGGGGGACATAATAAATATGTTTAAATATATTAAAGGTCAATATAGAGATCTCTCCCAAGATTTATTTATACCCAGGACTGTATTTAGAACAAGGGGGCATCCTCTACGTCTTGAGAAACGAAAACATAGAAAGGGATTCTTTACTGTTAGAGCAGTGAGACTGTGGAACTCTCTGCCAGAGGAACTTGTCATGGTGAATTCTATAACAGAGTTCAAAAAGGGTTTGGATGCATTTCTGGATTATAATAATATAACAAGTTATAATAACTAGGATTCTGGAGAAGGGTTGTTGATCCAGGGATTTTTCTGATTGCCAGATTGGAGTCGGAAATGAATTTTTTCCCTAAAATTAGGACAATTGGCTTCTAACTCATTGGTGTTTTTTGCCTTCCTCAGGATCAACACTTTAGCACAACAGGCTGAACTGGATGGACGTCTTGTCTTTTTTCAGCCTTACAAACTATGTAACTATGTAAGAACAGATGCTTTTTACATGTTGTGCAGTTCACCATAAAGGGGTTGTCCATTTCATATCAAAATATAATAGGATGGTCCTGGTGCCCCATAAAATAAAAAAGCTTATACTCACTTTCCTCTGCTCCTCTGTTCCAGTGCCGAGCCTACCTAGTCTTCTGTTTACTGTATTCTATGAGGCAGCATCAAGGCTGCAGTCAATGATTAGCGACTGCTTACATTACCATTCACAACTGTTATTTTCTGGCACATGACCGCTGCAGTTTTTTTTTTTTTCTATAAAATGGGTCATCAGGACCATCCTTTCAAATACAAACTGGACAACCCTTTAAAGTGAAATGTCATATTCAATTAATCTTCTCTTTAAATCTGTCTTAATTTTATGCATCATTGTTTTTATAGTGACAAACTGTGATTGTAAAGGGGCACCCTAATCTGTCCATGGCTTGCCCTGCCTATGCAGAGCACATGCCCTGAGAAGGATAACCCCGCACTCGAACCTCTTCCTTAAATAAAGTCTAGTAAACTGGTTACAACAGACAGAAGATAAACGGCCGGGGTCAAACCAGACGTTTGTTCAGTACCAAGGCTCCTCCAGGCTCTTGGGTTGTCGGTAACTAAGATCTTTGAGTATCTCCTGGGCTGGTGGGAGGCCACCTTGGTGTCCCAACTGGAGGATGACCAGTGGCCACCCCAGATTTTGTTGTGGGGAAGGTATATAGATGATATCTTCATCCTCTGGGAGGGCCCCAGGTGTCCTTTTGAGGCCTTTGTAGCATATCAGAATCTTAACAATATAGGTATGCACTACACATATGAAGTTCAGGAGAAATCTGTACTATTTTTGGATATCCTTATTACAAAGGATGCATACGGTAACATTCAGACAGATATGTATAGAAAACCCACGGCCACTAACAGTCTTCTTCATTTGGATAGTCATCACCCTCTATCATCTAAAAGCGGCATACCAAAAGGCCAGTTCCTATGGGTTAGAAGGAACTGTTCAAGAAGTAGTGACTTTAACAGACAATCCCGAATACTATGAGATAGGTTTCTTTATCGGGGTTACCCTCAAAGAATCCTTGACTCTGCATTTCAACATGCATGTAATCGGGAATGGAACTCGTTACTTCAGGCTAAACCTTGCATTGATACAGCAGAGACTGAAGCGCGTATTGTGGCCACATATGATGATAGGAACCATGAAGTGATCCAAAATCTCCAAAAATATTGGGAAATCTTATGTTTGGATCAAGACCTTGAAGATTACCTTTCTCCCCGCCCTCATTTGACATATCGAAAAGGAAGATCTATTAAAGACAGATTAGTCCATAGCCACTATACCCCACTACCCAGCGAGGATGTACCTGGCTGGATAGAAGACCTATAGGGATGTATAAGTGTGGACAGGGATGTATAGCATGCCCTTTTATCCAACAAGGGAAAACTTTTGTTAGTGCCTCTAATAATAAACAATTCTTTATTCGGGATTTTTCCCACATGCAAGAACGAAGATTGTTTATTTGTGCACTTGTCCCTGTCCCCTTAATTATATTGGTAAAACCAAAAGAGCTTTTAGGAGGAGAATTGGGGAGCATATCAGGGATATCCAATAAAGAAGAGACACTCCAGTGGCCCGATTGTGACTCTCTGCGTTTTATAGTCATTGAGGTCATCAGACCATCTCCTAGAGGTGGAGATTGGAATAATAGGATTTTATGCAAAGAAACTCAGTGGATTTATAGGATGGAATCAATCCATCCTAGAGGTCTTAATGAATCATTGTACTTTGGCTGCTTTATTTAACATTGTAAATAACATGCTCTTACCCTCAAGTCCTGTTATAATGATTATTTCGGGGACCGTTATATTTACAGTCAATTGGCTTAATTTAAATTGGACTTTAAAGTTCTAATTTTTCTAATTAGATCCAATGAATACTCTGTGTAGACCATTATAGTTCTACCAGAGACATTGGATGTTTATGCCCTGGCTATTGTCATTACTACCTCTGTTTTATGTACCTTCATTCTATTTTCTATTATTTAAAACACTATAGCAGCTGAGCCATTTTGGAATAACAATACATATGTATGTTGTTATATTTTTGTACCATCAAATACATAAGTCCAGCCATTGAATATGGATTTTTATGTAGGGTTAGGGCTAGAATTTTGTATATGTGCCTGGTATTTCAATAGGATCATCTTGGAAGTTACATCAGTGTCATGATCTAAATATATGTATAATGTCATTATGGTGGTGATCAAACTGGTTGGTTGTTTTGCTTTTGAGCGCCGAATGAGCTATTCTGGCGCTGTGACTTGTGTCTGCATGTGGCGGTCTCTTCTGCCAGAGTGGTTCCGCTCATGCGCAGTTTCATCTTTTAGACACTGAGTATCGCGCACACCTTATCATGCAGCTGCCTTTTTTGCCGGGACATTTCTGGTCATGCGCAGTCCCATTCTTGGGACGCCGAGTACTGTGCACAATGCATCGTGAGCTCCGGAAGCAAGCATGTTATATACTATTATATAGTTTGAAGGTAGGCCGCTATTATATATTAATTTATTTTATACATCACAGGGGCCATAATGGACTTATAAGGAGACAGGTGATCATTCCACTTGCCTCCTTCACATCTTGGGTGCCAATAGCTGAACAAGTGTGTTCCTGAGAAGGCATCATCATATACCTCCCAGGACAAGATAAGCATCATATATATTATCTTTATGCCATTTCTATATCTTCACATCACTTATTGTGATATTTGGGTGTTTAGGTCTACAGCTTTCAATTTAATTCCCCTGATGAACCCTAGTGTTAGGGAGAAATGTGTCGGGAGTGCTGGGGACTTATTGTAGTAATTTTTGGCATTCTTAGAGGGACCAAGTCTGTCAGATACTGCGGAGCCACTCTTTTCAAGGCGATGACCCCGCTGACAGATAAGGTTTAGAAGAAACTTCCAGAAAAGACACTGAAGTACTGGGTAGTTCAACTGTGAGGGTCCCAACCAGAATCCGAACTCGAAGCAGTAGTCTTCCACTGGTCGCTGCCCCTGCCGGAAGGACAAGAAGTTGGCTTCGGCTACTGACCTGATGTCTGGTTCATCATATATGAGTCCAGAGATTTGAAAAAATGAATCAACGGACAGGAGTTCAGAAGAACCTGGGCTTAAGGAGAAAGACCAAGATTGTGGGGTCCCCTGAAGTAAAGAAACGATGAACCTCACACGCTGCTCCTCTGATCCAGAGGACTGGGGCTAAGTCGAAAGTACATCATGCAACTCTCTCGGAAAGTCACAAAAGCACTGCGGTCTCCAGAGAAACGGTCCGTTAGGTTGAGCTTGGGTTCCACAGGGGTGTATACAGGCACGGTACCCCGAGAAAGACATAGACTCCTGCAGTTGGACCCTTTGAGCAAGATCCTAGACCAGTTGCTTCAGGTCATGCATCTGGTCCACTAATGCCTTCATTGATTCCATAGTTGAAGGGAAAAAATTGCAGCTGATGATTCTGTAAGGGGATGCCCTTATCTGTCCCTTGCTTGCCTTGCCTATACATGGCATCTGCACCGAGAAGGGTGATCCCGCACTCGAACCTCTTCCTGAACTATAACCTAGTAAACAGGTAACAACAGACAGAAGATAAACAGAAGGCAAAAGCGAAACAGACGCAAACAGACAACAAATAGGTAATAGTCAGACGGGTCGGGGTCAAACCAGAAGTTTGCACACGAGACGAGAGTGTAACCATGAAGACAGGCCAAAATCCAAAGAACCAGCGAAACAAAACAGCAGAGCAGAAACCAACAGCTAGGACACAAGAAGCAATCACCAGCAGGGCCAGGCTGATAGGAAGAGGCTCAAGTACCCCGCCCCAGCCAGGGATTGGCTCAAGTGAATCTGCCTTATGGTTTATGCTATCCTATCTGAGAGAGAGAAACTGAGAACTGTGATATATAGGTTTATTTAACTTAAAGCAGGGTTTCTGAGTAAAATGTAGTATAAATAAAAAAAAAAAGGTATGAAAGTACTGCTGACCCCACCCAAATACAGTGATTGGTATATACACACACTAATACAGTAAACTTTCAACCACTATATGTGGTTTGGGTAAGCAGGACTTCCACTGTCTCTTAAGGAGTACTTTTAGTATTCTCTCAGCTTTTTACTTAAAAAACCTGCTCCAAATCATATAAACCTATATATTAAAGAACTCAGCTTCTCTCCCTCTATAACATCCTGCTCTCAGATAGGGCAGCATAAACCACCCGACCGGTTCCCTTCAATGGCACAATCTTAGGACTAATTTATTGTCTTTTTAGTGTAAAACTTCGTTCTCTTTGCTACCATTTTTTTTTTTTTATATTTTTTAGTTCCATAAAATTTTGCTACACAGCACTGTAATTTGTATCCAAATGAAAGACACACAGTACATTTCCATACATCTGTAAGAAAAAAAAAAAACTGTGGAGAGAAAAAACACAGGAGAAAGGACTAAGCTGGTCTGACTAATTAAAAATGTTAATATACCAATTTTGCACAGAGCACATTGGAGAAATGTGGCTATTTTTACATTCATGTATATCATTATACAAAAAATTGTAGAATTATTTAAATCCTGTATATTATTATAAATGTTTATATAGATAAAGAAAAAATCTTTTTTGATAATGTTCATAACTGACATTTTTTATATATTTGATTCTTCACATTAAGATTTGTGATTTTCTACAGAAAATCATAGGTAAAAGTACAATATTCCATAGATGTCATTATTTCTGATTGTTGAAAAGTGACAGGTGTCTATGTAAAATGCCCATTCTCCTAGACCTAAGACTGTTACTCTAAGCATTCATTATTTATGAACATATGGTGCACTTTACTACATGAGTTCAGTACAGTGAATCCCTGTGATAAATCACATTCACTGTCCATGTCTTTGAAAAATCACTATAGCAGCTGCACATCAGCAATGATAACTGAGTACAATGAGAACTGATAAAGTATGCTTATTTTATCATTTTGGATTTTCATAGCCAGAACATGATTGGTACAATAAATTGTCCTTTTATTCCTTAAAGGGCTTCTCCATGTTAGATAATACATACTTACTGAAATGTCCAGGTCAATAAGAAGTTGATAGATTATCCCTATACTGGGAATCCTGGCAATCCGCTGTAATCCGTAGAAAAACTTGGCTGTGTTTAATTTCCCTGTAGCGCCACCACAGGTAAAATACAGCATTACACAGCATCCCCTGATATCAATGCATTGTGTGTGTAATGTAGGATTGGACAGGTCATCCAGAGCAAGAGGTGGTCTTGGTTATCACTCTCTAGTCAAGAGATAAGGATCCCATGCATTTTTAAAATTTTTAACTAGAGAACTCCGTTAAAGAGAAATATTCACGCCCTTTACATTAAACAAGTAATTTATACCATCCCAATGGCTGGATTATGGTTACGTTTATTGCTTATACTCTTTTAAGTTGCCAAGAAAATCAACTATATAGACTAGTGATGCTTTGGGAGGTCGCCGACCCATCCTCATGAGGAAGGGAATGTGACTCCCCCCCAAAAAAATGACGTAGTGAAGTGTGGAACATAGTTTGTCTGTGTCTTAATACAATATAACATACTATGAAAAAACATAAGGCTAGTTGGATAATTTAATTTACTTGTGGATAACATAGAAGAGCCTGCACTTGAAACTTGGCCTTACACATGTAATATAAAATACAATTGAACTATGCCATAATTGACTAAAACTATTGGGTCTCATGTATGAAAACTGTCCAGGTCTAAGACTTTCATCGTTGCCCATAGCAGTCAATCAGAGCTCCCCTTTAATTTCATATAGTGTGCTGAAAAATGAAAGGGGGGCTCTATCTTACACCAACATAGTTTTCATACATGAGTGTAGATTCTGAGAATTATATCTGTAGTGTACAGGATTGTACACTCTTAAATTTATTTGGGCTCCTAAGAGTATTTACTATTGAAGCCATTATTTATGTGCAGTATAACTATTGTGTCAGGATGTATAAAAATGCTAAGTTATGAAGCTGATTCATGACCTAGGGAGTTAATGTGCTAGATAAGCATGAAGCAGAGTGGTGGTTACCTAGGCAACTAGGGTGTGGCCAGAGGATATAGATACCGAGGTGGGAGGAGGGGTAAACGGTTAGTCAGTGGCTCAGTGGAGTTGCTTAACCAAGTATGTTTACCCTGGACTAGTATTAGGTCCAGAAACCATGTCTATTCCTCTTTATCACAAATTTAAGGGAGAACAAGTAGGGCAGAGAGGTTTAAGAAAGGGGAAGACCACCTGGAGTGGAGTCCTGTATAGTGGAAATACATGAGGATGAATTAAGTGAAGACAAAGCCTCATAGTAAGTTGATGTCAAGTAGCTTCCGGATTAGCTCAATCCACTAGTCTTAGAGAAGTTTCCAGATCATTTGGGATGAGTAAGTAAGCGCCTACGGAGAATGTAAAATAGTTAGAAGTATCGGTTCTAGATTTGATACCACCCCTGCTACAGGCTTCCTGTATGGACTGTAAAGCGTTTTCCTTAAAGGCTTACTTTTGGGTATAACAACTTGCGTGAATTGTTTGCACTGCACCACTTTACCTCCTGTCTCTATATTCTGGTAACAACACCAAGGACACCTCAACCACCATCCAGATAGGGAGACTTATTCAAAAAGTGTGTCCTGGGGGCACAATGGGGGAACACCAAGGACACCTCAACCACCATCTGGATAGGATGACTTATTCAAAGAGTGTGTTCCAAGAAACACTCCAAGACCATCAAGGGCACCTCAACCACCATCCGGATAGGGAGACTTATTCAAAGAGTGTGTCCTGGGGGCACACTGGGGGAACACCAAGGACACCTCAACCACCATCTGGATAGGATGACTTATTAAAAGAGCGTGTCCTGGGGGAACACTGGAGGACCACAAAGGACATCTCAACCACCATCCGGATAGCTAGACATATTCACAGAATTACATCCAGGATAAAGGAGAAGTGGTACTGTATCCAAAATTACTTCTCAAACAGACTTCTGCTGTTCTTGCCGCTTTGGCTTTAAAGTCTTCTGGTCTTGTGACTTTATCCATACAGGTCCTTTAACAGCAACTACATACACTTGAGACCACAATTATACACTGTATACATAGTGCCTCTGGTTTGCTAACAATCCACAGCAGAAGAACAATAAAACCACAATGTACAATAATTCCCAGGACAGAAATGTACTTGAGTGAAAAGCAGGAGGCTAGATTGCTGCCACTTGCAGTCCTGGTACAGAGCCACCTAAAGCGAGATACACAAAACAATATTGTATTATATCTTTTCACGGGAAAACACTGAAGATATGATACTTTGATATAATGTAAAGTAGTCAGTGTACAGCTTGTATAACAGTGTAAATTTGGTGTGTCCTCAAAATAACAACATGCAGCCATCAATGTCTAAACCTCTGGCAACAAAAGTGAGTACCCCTCTAAGTGAGAATGGACAAATTGTGCTCAAAGTGTCAATATTTTATGTGGCTACCACTGCATTAACTCTCTTAGGCATGGCGTTCATTAGAGCTTCACAGGTTCATGACGACATCACAGAGCTAGTGGATGTTAATGACCTTGGGTTCCTCCACCATATGTTTTAAGATGCCTCACAGATGCTCAATAGGATTTCGGTTGAGAGACATGCTTGGCCAGTCCAGCACCTGTACCTTAATTTTCCTGCCCGGTGTCCCAGAAGGGAGGGAATCATGCTCTGTTTCAATATGTTACAGTACATGTTGGCATTCATGGTTACCTCAATTAACTGCAGCTCCCACAGCTGCCAGTACTCATGCAGTCCCAAACCATGACACTCCCACCTCCAAAACACACTTGTCTTTGTACTCCTCACCTGGTTGCCGCCACACACATTTGACACCATCTGAACCAAATAAGTTTAACTTGGTCTCATGAGACCACAGGACATGGTTCCAGTAATCCATGTCCTTAGTCTGTTTTTTTCAGCAAACTGTTTGTGGCTAACTTGTGCATCATCTTTAGAAGACACTTTATTCTGGAATGACAGCCATGCAGACCAATTTGATGCACTGTGCAGAGTATGGTCTGAGAGGACCCCCCACCCCTTTAACCTCTACAGCAATGCTGGCAGTACTCACACATCTAATTCAAAAAGACAATCTCTGGATTTGACGTTGAGCACGGACACTCAACTGCTTTAGTCAACGATGGTGAGGCCTGTTCTGAATGGAACCTGTCTTGTCCAACTGTTGTCTTGGCCACCATGCTGCAGCTGTTTCAAGGTCTTGACAAGCTTCTTAGATCCTAGGCCAGCTTTATCTGTAGCAACAATTTTTTTTCTTCAGATCATGAGACAGTTCTTTGCCATGAGGTGCCATGTTGAACTTCCAGTGAGCAGTATGAAAGAGTGTGAGTGTGCTATCCAAATTTAATACACCTGCTTCCCATTCATACTTGAGACCTTTTAACAGGGAACATGGAAAATTGGGCACAATTTGTCTATTTTCACTTAGGGATGTACTTACTTTTGCTGCCAAACAGTTAACACATTGATGGCGGTGTGTGTTGAGTTATTTTGGGGGCTCACCAAATTTACACGGTTATACAAGCGGTACACTGGCTACTTTACATTGTATTAAAGTGTCATATCTTCAGTGTTGTCCCATAAAAAGATTTTTGAGAAAACTGTCTTTTTGATGGAAAATCATACATGTTCAACAAAAATGTCAAAACTCCAAGACCATTTGGTATGTCAGTGTCCATATGCACTGTTTATAAGTCACAATTTTCTGCAAGTTCCATACATTCCTTACGTTGACATCTGTTTCTTCTAAGCAGAGTAGTTATTTTGGTGTCATTGGAACACAAAAATGGTATGTGAGGCAACTGCATATTCTACTTAAGGTATATTTCAAAGTTAACAAAGATGTTGATCATAAAACCAAAACAGCAAGAGAGGTACATAATAATAAATGTATATTGAGCATGAGAAATGCATTTGCATATCATGATGATAAACAAAAGATAACACATAGAGCCACATGTATGAAAACTGTTTAGGTCTAAAACTCACTTTTTTGCCAATAGTAAGCTATGGGCAAAAAAGTGAGTTTTATAACTAAACAGTTTTCATACATGTGGCCCATAGCTTATAACTTTCCTCACTACTTACAGGACTTAAAGGATCTATTGATTCTTTTTTGTACCAAATATGCCAGGACACCTTCCAAAGTCTCATGGAGTCCATGCATTTATGGTCGGAACTGTTTTGGCAGCATGACAGAGAACTGCACAAACTCTGGCAGACGGTTTTAATGTTATGGATTATCAGTTTCTATAAATGGGTGGCATCAGTAATCGGAAAGCATGAGTGCTCAGCATTACAATACATATGCAGTATGTCTGGTAATGATGATGTAAATGCGACAGACATCTTTAGAAAATCTAAAAAACATGTACAGCCTCTCTATGAAGACCAGCATGTTTAAAAATGTATTATTCCAAGTGGTTCAAGTGCGATGTTTCAGATACAAATGGCCTTTCTCAAGCTGCTGGTAGCCAAAACGAAAATTGGAATAATGCATTTTGGAGGTTTTTGACATGCTGTTGTTACTTTATTTTGTTACTGTGGATTGATAACGCTGAACTTGGACTGTTTATTTGCTGGAGATCTGTTGCATTTCTGCTCCTTTGTTTTTGATATATCATACCTCATCTTTTTTTTGTGCGGCTCTTTTTTTAAATAGATCTCCACGGAGATCATCCAGCATATCATCACATACGATGGCTATAGTAAGTAATGATAATTTGACCACAGAAATGGAGCATAATAAGACTACGCAATATACAAAGGAATTATAGGCCATTAATACTACCTATTGCACAACACAGTCAGAAATCTAAGCATGCACATATCTTAACTATGAAAAAAAGGAAAAATGCCCGCACCACCTCTCAAAGTGGAATATCACAATTCCAAATGTAATAGAATCCAAAGATGCAAAAATATAAATAACAAACAACAGTGGAAAAAGCAAGATATGTCTGGAGAAGACAAGCAAAGGTTCTTACTCATGGCTACATGGAGCTGTTGAAACATTATATTTACATATCTCACCTAAACCAGGACTTGTTTATTTGGAGGTGGTACTCTGCATTCATTGTGGTCCCCCACATAACATGAGTGGTAGAACATGGCAATTTCGATCTGTGATACAACACCACAATACTATCTACTGGGCCCAGCTATATTGAGAATGAGCAGTTTGAGAAGGACAGAATGGGTTCTTCATTAAGATCCTATATTAACCAGTTCATGACTGGCCTGTTACCCCTTTTCTTAAACCAGGCACATATTCCTTTTCCATTTTTTCTACTTTTTCTGTGATACATTAGGCTTTATTTTTATGTAAATTTGATATAAGATTTTTTTATAATACCAGGGAAAATGGTGGAAAAAAAGATTACAAAGTCTGTTTTTGCAAATTTACTTCTTAACAGCAAAGGGCTGTAAAATTAAGTTTGCAATTCACTTTTTGGTCATGGATATTTATATTTAGGTGATATAAAGTTTAAGGGCTGTTGGCAGCGGCATAACTTGAAGCTTCTTGGCCTTAAGACAAAAATTGAAACGGGCCGCCAACTACCATGTGTCATTTACAATGCTGATGTCTTTTTATATTGCAAATAGACTTTTGGCCCCCCAGGCTACAGGGCCTGGTAGTGACTGCTACCTCTGCACCTCCTTTAACTATGAATCTGGTCATTGGGGCAACAGTTAAAAATTATGGTTTGGGCTGTCAGTGTTTGTTTTTTTGTTTTTTCATGTTATATAATGGGCCTGTCAGGGACACACACTGAGACACAGACGAGTGAGTCCCAACCTCTGTCCCTGCCTTTTGGGGAACCCGACTCCTTACTAGGTTGGCCCCAACCTGAAGACTGATGACTGCTCTGAGCCAAGTGGAACACAGACAAAGACAAACAAACACGGAACAAACAAGAGATCGGGCAGGCCAAGTCAGTAACAAACAGGCAGAGCAGTACAAGAACGTGAGACAAAAGAATAACCAGGAACCAGACAAGAGTCAAAGAGCACAGAAAGTCAAATGAGAGTACAGGCGAACTATAGGTAAAGAGAACCGTATAGCAGGCAAGGAGGACAGGAAGACTATAAATAGGGAAGGGGAGGAAGGAGTGCAGAAGTGATAGGAAGAAGGAACTGTCAATCAAAAAGTGAAGACGTTAACCCCAATAGTGCTGGAAGGTTTCTGGCCACGGACGTTGGCTAGAAATCAATTAGGCATACAGAGTTTGCAAATAGTGTTCACACTAGAAGAAATGTAAAGGCCGAAGTCGCAGTTATAGTCGCAGCGGCCGTGGCCGGCGACCAGAGCCAGATGCAGAGGGTCTATTTGGCAGGAATGTGACAGTGCCCCTAATAATGTCAGAAAAGACCCCTGGGGCTATTTTTAGATAACATTTTTCTTTTGCTGATTTATCCTGTAACTGCGGTTGATATACTGTATTAATCCCAGTTAAAGGTGAAATACAGACCCCCAGCAGAACCTTCACCTACCGAGCTCCGAAGATCACGTGACCTCCATTTCCTGGAATCAAGAAGCCAGAAGTACTGTATATAGAATGATCCGGAAGACAGGGATGGTAATAAACCATTCCTGTCTCCTCTCTGGAAAGCCTTTGTGCTGCTGACAGATCGCTCTCCACTCTGGCAGCTGCCCAATTACATGGACTCTAGATGGACGATTTAAAACAGCCGTGCAGTTTGATGTCGACCACCTGGAAATTTGTAGTCAACAGGCAGTTAGCATCTAGCTAAGGGTGCTTCCACACGTTGCGTTTTTTCTATGCGTTTTTTGTGCAGTAAGGCACAGCAATTAATGCTGTACATTGCTGTAAAATGCATCAAAAAACGCATCAAAAAACGCATCATGTGAAAGCACCCTAAGGATGCACAGATGATAAGAGACAGGAGTTAGCAGATCTTACAAATATTAAAATAGCCATAATGAACATAAGTCAAACTGAAAAATAAGTTTGATCCTGAAGTAATAGAAACTTAGGAAAAACAGTGATGAAGTGATTAATCCTTGTTAACATGCAGAAAATAAATCCAGATATATCAAGCTTAAAAGCTTAATGCAATCACAAGGGATCTGTCACTTAAGAGAAATACCAATGACAAAGGCGAGTTTAGGAGCTGTATTTGAGGTTTGTATATACCCGTGAAGTATGAAGATAGCTATGCTTCCTTAGTAGTACCAGAGAGGAATCTAAAAAGGAACAATATAAGCTATTAGATTATATCAATGAAGACAAATTCTATAGAGAATAGTAATCCTTATTTAAATGGACAAGTTCTATTTTATTAGAGGGATTATCCATTGCCATAATGCATATTTTATGATGTCAAAATAGGCAATTTAATGATATACAGTCATTTTCAAAACTATACAGATCATCAGATTTCACCATCAGTCAAGCGTTGCCAAAAGTTTAGAGGGTCTCCTGCTAGCTATGACAAACCACCACAACCTCAGGTGGCTGGGAGCTTCATCTCTGTCTTGTATGTCAGTGTTGTGCATGAAGCGGCTGTCTAACGCAGTTCATTGGCTAAGTCAACCTAAGTTTCTATCACAGAAACAGCCAAGACATGGCTGGCTCTAAGCTAGTGAGCTTTGTCTGTAACTTTTCTGGATAACATTCTGTTTTCAGTGACCCATAGATGTTAGAAAAGTCAAATGGACTACAAATACATACTACTGTATCAGTAAATGACTACTTGTTTAACCTATACACTTGTTTCATTGATTATGTAATTGCATTGGGTTGTTCTAGACTTGTCAATCATCGAATTAGGGTTTTATCGATTAAAATATGAAAGGTAAAACTGAAGATGAAAAGTCAAGTAGAAAGAGTATGTTATGAAGCCAACCCCTTTCCATATTAAGCGTACCTCCTGCTCGGGAGTCTCCTCTTTGAGCCATTCTGATTCTCATCTCAAGGGCCAGTATGTATCACCACTTCCTCTGTAGCAAGTACTGCAAAGGAAATTGCTGACTGTTTGCCAGGAACCACAATTTGCTCCATTTTGAAGGGTTTCTTTGTAGTGTGTGACCAACGAAGATTCTGCATCGAAGCTGAACACACAATAGAATATCCAGAAGATCTTTCACTTTTTATTTTAGCTGCATGGGAGAAATAGAGAAATGGATTGCTAAGGACATTGTCACGGACGGTGCCACAGCCCATGGGGCAGGCTGCGGGCGCGTCCGTCCGACTACTGTTCCCCCTGTGCCGGGGGCGAGTGGCGCCGCAGCCATGGTGCCGGACCATGGGCGCACTCGTCCCCCGGAGTTTAATAACTTACCTGTCCACGTTCCTGACTCCCTGCTCCCTTGTGCCGGCCGATGCGCGTGTCCCTGCTCCCTGGGGCGCGTGCTGGCATCTGCAGATTTAAAGGGCCAGCGTGCTGGTGCCAGCCGCTGACCCTATTTAGGGGCTCCTCCTCCGGCAGCTCTCCGCCGGATCTTTAGTGCCTTTAGTGCCTGCATAGCCTACTGAGAATGCGTTTTCTGCCTCGTTCGTGATTCCTGTGTACCGTACCGCCTAGCTTCTGTCTCCCGTTCACGAACCTCTGCCGTCTGCACTGACCTACCGCCTAACCCCGACTACGACTCAGCTTGACGATTTTGTACCACGCTTCCCTTGGCCGCCACCGCAAGCAAGTCCCGCCAGTGGAAGCGACCTGGTAGTTTCCAGCCGCAGCAAGTCCATCCCGCTTTGCGGCGGGCTCTGGTGAAAACTGAGTTCTACTTAGACTCCGCTCCCTGGCGAGGGCTTTCACCATCGCATGCGGTGGTCCAGCGGATCCACTACCTTGGTGCGTTAAAGTAAGATCCGGCCATGGATCCCGCCAAGGTGCCGTTGCCCAGTGTGGCGGATCTAACCAGCGTTGTTACCCAGCAGGCTCAGCAACTGACACAACAGGCGCAACAATTAGGTCAACTATCCACGATGATGCAGCAACTCGGCGCTGCCCACCGGCAACCTCCTTCCGGAGTTACTTCCACTCTGGCAGTTCCGTTGGCTGCATTTGTCGCTACCAGCCAAGTTCGACGGAGATCCTAAGCGCTGCAGGGGGTTCCTCACCCAGTGCACCATGCACATCAAGTTAATGACGGACCAATTCCTGTCCGAACATTCGAGGGTGGCATTCGTGATTAGTCTACTCTCCGGTAAGGCCCTGGCATGGGCTACCCCTCTCTGGGACAGGAGCGATCCAGTGACGGCGGATCTACAGGCCCTCGTTAAGGAATTCCGCAGTGTGTTTGAAGAACCTGCACGAGCATCCTCCGCTGAGTCCGCCCTCCTAAACTTGCACCAGGGGAATTCTTTGGTGTGAGACTACGCGGTGCAGTTCCGCACCTTAGCCTCTAAACTGTCCTGGAATGAGGCTGCCCTATGTGCCATCTTTAAGAAGGGCCTCTTCGTTAGGGTCAAGGATGCGTTGGCTGCAAGAGACATCCCGTCTTCCCTCAGCGAGTTAATCCGGCTGGCCACCCGCATTGATGTGTGTTATGCTGGAAGGCAAGAGGAGCTTCGGCAAGAACGTTAGAAAAGCCCGACCACGTCGGGTCCCTCACCTGACCTCAGTGTTCCAGAGGCCTATGCATTCATCACCAATACCCAGTGAGGAGCTTATGCAGGCCGATCGGGTGCAACTTTCTGAGCAAGAATTGGCCCGACGACGATCGGAGAATCTGTGCCTCTACTGTGGCAGCCCAGGGCATTTCTGGAGGAATTTTCCTCAACATTCCAAGCGTTTGGGAAACGCCCGCACCTAGGTCCAAGTCGTGACAGACTCCGAACTTTCGTTCCAGGTCCCAGCCTTTCTGGATTCGGGCTCAGCCGGGAACTTTATTCACCAGTCCTTGGTGTTGCAATACCACCTACCAGTGGTCCGTCTGGAAAAGTCGTTGGTCATCTCTTCGGTCAGCGGAGAACTTTTAAGCGATACCGTACAGTTTATCATCCAGCCGTTGACCCTGCGTGTAGGAGTCCTGCATAAGGAGAAGATCACATTCTTCATGTTGCCCCGCTCCTCTTCAGCAGTTCTCCTAGGCCTTCCGTGGCTGCGGCTCCACTCCCCTACTCTGGATTGGATGTCTAGAGAGGTAACCCGCTGGGGGCCTAGTTGCTTGAGTCGTTGTTTGGTGGCACCTCGCCCCTTGCTTCTCAGCTTTCGTTCGGCGCCCCGCAAGCCGCTGCCTGGCCTAGCGGCTGAATGTCAGGAGTTTGCCAATGTCTTCTTGGAGAAAAAGGCGGAGACCCTTCCTCTTTATCGGCCATACAACTGTCCGATTGACCTACTGCCTGGTACCAGTCCTCCCCGGGGCAGAGTCTATCCTTTGTCCATTCCCGAGACCCAAGCCATGTCGGAATACGTCCGTGAAAACCTCCAGAAGGGGTTTATTCGTAAATCCTCCTCTCCTGCGGGTGTGGCATTTTTCTTTGCAGAAAAGAAGGACGGCTCCTTGCGACCCTGCATCGGCTACCGGGGTTTTAATAAGATCACGGTAAAGAATCGTTACCCTTAACCCCTGATCACAGAACTCTTCGATCGCCAGCGGGGGGCGAAGATCTTTTCCAAGCTGGATCTGAGGGGGGGCTACAATCTGGTCCGAAAAGGAGATGAATGGAAAATGGCTTTTAACACCAGGGATGGACACTCGAATACCTTTTCATGCCCTTTGGGCTATGCAACGCCCCAACCGTCTTCCAGGAGTTCGTAAATTATATTTTCAGGGATCTCCTTTACACCTGTGTCGTGGTTTACCTGGACGACATCTTAGTATACTCGCCCAACCTGGAGAATCACCAAGTTCATGTCTGCCAAGTGTTGAGATGCCTTCGAGCCAATCACCTGTACGCCAAGCGGGGGAAATGCCTCTTTCACCAGTCGAGTTTACCATTTCTGGGCTACATCATCTCTGACAAAGGCTTACGGATGGACCCAGTGAAACTGTCTGCCGTTCTGCAATGGCCACACCCAGTTGGCCTTCGGGCCATACGTTTTTTAGGCTTTTGTAACTACAATCGGCAGTTCATCCTGCACTTCCCACGCTGGTGGCCCCTATTGTGGCCCTCACTAAGAAGAACTCCAACCCCAGAAGTTGGCCACCCGAAGCTGAGGGAGCATTCTCGAAGTTAAAAAACGCTTTTGCCTCTGCATCTATCCTGGCGCGACCAGAACCTGCGAAGCCTTTTTCGCTAGAGGTGAACGTCTCTTCTGTTGGGGTTGGAGCAGCCCACATGCAAAAGGGGCCTACGGGCAAAACGGTCACTTGTGGGTTCTAGTCCAAGACGTTCTCATCGGCGGAGAGGAATTATACTATCGGGGATTGGGAGCTACTGGCCATTAAACTGGCGTTAGAATAATGGCGGTATCTGCTGGAAGGTGCCAGGCATCCCATCTGTATCTATTCGGACCATAAAAACCTTCAATATCTCCAGTCTGCCCAACGACTTAATCCTCGCCAGACCAGGTGGTCTCTATTCTTTTCCCGATTTTATTTCCAGATTCACTTCCATCCCGCGGAAAAAAATGTTGAGGCTGATGCCCTTTCGTGTGCGGCTGACGTGATCGGCGAAGAAGTGGCCCCAGAACACATTATACCCCCTGAGCGCCTTGTCTCCGCAGCTCCTGTTGACCTCTGGAACTTCCCGCCAGGGAGAACATACGTGGGTCCCACTCTCCGAAGAAAAGTCTTGAAGTGGGGACATTGTTCTTTGATGGCCAGACATCCTGGGGCCCGTAAGACTTGCCTTCATATCTCCCGGTTCTATTGGTGGCCGTACCTCGCCAGAGATGTTAGGGAGTTCGTTGAGTCCTGCATTACCTGTGCCCGCAATAAGACACCTCATCACAAACCGGCGGGGAACTTCTGCATCCCCTGCCCATCCCTTACCAGTCCCTGGTCACACGTGTCCATGGACTTTATAACTGACCTCCCCCCTCTTCTGGTAACACCGTCATATGGGTGGTTACGGATCGGTTTTCGAAGATGGCGCATTTTGTCCCGCTGCCAGGCTTACCCTCTGCCCCACGCCTGGCTAACCTGTTTTTTCACCACATTTTTCGTTTGCACGGCTTGCTCCTACAAATCGTCTCGGATCGTGGGGTCCAATTTGTTTCTAAATTCTGGCGGGCCCTTTGTTCCCAACTTCAGGTGAAGCTCGACTTCTCCTCGGCCTACCACCCCCAGACGAATGGTCAGGTAGAGAGGGTCAACCAGGTCCTGGGAAATTATTTGCACCACTTCATCTTGGCTCGTCAGGGTGACTGGTCCGACTTGCTGTCATGGGCAGAATTCTCGTACAATTCTCTAGATTCAGATTCCGCGTTTGCCTCTCCCTTCTACATTGTATACGGTAGGCACCCCCGCCCACCTCTCCCGTTAGCATCCCTGTCTGAGGTCCCAGCAGCAGATACGTTGGTCCAAGCTGTGGTCCGAGCTGCGGCATGCACAAAGACTCAGGCAGATAAGCGAAGTAGTTCCCCCCAGTTTTTTCCCCGGGTGATAAGGTGTGGTTATCGGCCAAATATGTCCGCTTTAAAATTCCGAGCTATAAATTGGGGCCCCGTTACGTGGGACCATTTGAAGTGCTTAAACGCATAAACCCGGTGGCCTATAAACTCCGGCTCCCCCCTTCCATGTGCATCCCAAACTCCTTTCATGTGTCCGTTCTCAAACCTCTGGTTCTGAACCGTTTTTCTCGTAAGGCGGTCCCTCCTTCTCTTGTAGCGGATGCCACTAACGTTTTTCTGCTGAAAGAGATCTTGATATGAGGGTCTCTAGAGGGAAATGGTATTTTCTCATCGATTGGAAGGGGTTTGGGCCCGAGGGAATGTCATGGGAGCCGGAGGATAACATTCTGGATCGGGGGTTAGTACAGAGGTTCCTCCAGGCTAGAAAGAAGGGGAGACCTAAGGGGGATGGGGGGTACTGTCACGGAGGGCAACACAGCCTGTGGGGCAGGCTGCGGGCGCGTCCTATTGTTCCCCCAGTGCCGGGGGCGAGTGGCGCCGCGGTCAGGATGCCGGACCATGGGCACACTCATGCGCCGGAGTCTAATAATTTACCCGTCCATGTTCCTGACTCCCTGCGCCCTTGTGCCAGCCGTCTGCGCTCTCTAGGGCGCGCGCGCCGGCTACTGCAGATTTAAAGGGCCAGTAATTGGCTGGTGCCGGCCGCTGACCCTATTTAGGGGCTCCTCCTCCAGCAGCTCTCCGCCGGATCTTTAGTGCCTTCATAGCCTACTGAGAAAGCGTTTTCTGCCTCGTCCGTGATTCCTGTGTACCGTACCGCCTAGCTTCTGTCTCCAGTTCACAAACCTCTGCCGTCTGCACTGACCTACCGCCTAACCCCGACTACGACTCTGCCTGACGATTTTGTACCACGCTTCCCTTGGCCGCCACCGCAAGCAGGTCCCGCCAGTGGAAGCGACCTGGTAGTTTCCAGCTGCAGCAAGTCCATCCCGCTTTGCGGCGGGCTCTGGTAAAAACTGGGTTCTACTTAGACTCCGCTCCCTGGCGAGGGCTTTCGCCATCGCTTGCGGTGGTCCAGCGGATCCACTACCTTGGTGCGTTACAGACATTCTTACTATTTATCTTATATTGATAATTTTGTTGGACTACATATGCCAAAGATACTCAGCTCATTTAAGAGTCAAAGGCAAAACCTCTGTTAATTTCCAATAAAAGATAGTAGATGGTTTGACGAGCACAAATATTGTATAAAAGCAACTTTAAAACATCAACTTAAAAGATCTTCATGATGACAATTCCAACAAAACAGATGTACAGACATCTGGATACCAGGATATGAGAAGCAATCACTCCTGTCTACGCATCTCTTACCCTGTCGGGCCCTAAAGCCTAGCTGTCGTGTCCTGTGATATGTTTGAACATCGTGCTTGAAAATGGCTCCATGGAGGAGCTGAAATCTAGCATGTACTGACTTGCGTGATTAAACATTCCTTTTTTTTGAACATCAGTTATGTAGAAATTGTCACCATAAAAATCTTTTAAATTGTTGAATAAAAGTTATTTTTATGGAATATTTGCATTGGTCAAACCTTGCTTTTTGGTGGACTCGCATTGACTTTTGGCTCTTCCATCCCTCCCAAAAAAAAACTCCTTAGCCACTTGAAATTCACAAAAGAAAGCTATTGACAAGGCATCCAATGTTATTTAGGTAGCTGCTTGTATGCTTCTTAGCAATTTTTAGAAGATGACACTGGCATTGATACCAATAGAAACACCTTTCCTTAGATACATCTGTAAACATACAACCACAGCTGTAAACTGTTCCTTTTCAAGACTGGAATGATGGCAGAGGTTACATGGCAAGAAGGCACACAAAACTAAAGAGTTGATTACAGTAAAAGTATAGTGATAATATTTTCTTTATTTACAGTGGAATTTTATGGTAACTATATGACTGTTATTAAGAGGCATTCAATATTATTACACAATACACATACAAAATTGTCTTATAGTATACTGTATATACATTAATATCCAGAATAACTATGTGCAGCATGGACAGCAGCTGCAGGTGAGTCAGTAAGGTCCTGATAGGTTGTCACAGGTATCTGGAGCAATGCTGATTGCCTCCCACAGCTACTGGATGGAGCATGGGAGCAAATCAGTAGAGCAAACACGATGACTGAGGTAGTCCCACAAATGCTCAATTGGATTCAAGTCTGGGGAATTAGGGTTCCAGGGTAGTACTTGGAAGACCTAGTCATGTTGTTTGAAACAATGTCAGACATTTCTAGCCATATGACATGCCCCTTTTCTCTTTCTGAAAGCTACCAACCACCCCAAGTATGACAATTGGCATGTATGGGTGTATGTGATCTGCAAAGTTTAACGTACACCAAAATACCGTAAATAATTTTGATACTGCCATGAAACATGAAGCTGAACTTTTCTGCCAATGTAACTTGGTTAGAAGAGGTGTAGTGGCCAACCCTCACAGAACTGTTGTTTTCGAAACACATTTAATAACTCCCTAGTTCCCTTTGGCTGTGAGCTGCTCAACTGTAATGTGTCAGCCTGCTCTTGTAACAACACAACTGACAATCCCCTCTCACATCAATTGCTCTTGGTGCTCCATAGTTTACATGTCGCTTGTTCGCAATGGTGCCACTTGTCCACTCAAAATACATTTCACCAAACACATAAACAGTTAAAAAACTACACACTTTTAGAAATCCTGCCACCCTTGGCCAGAGGCCATTAATCATCTCTTTTTGAGACTCTTAAAAAATTGCTCCTTTTGCCAACGTCAAAAGAAAGAAGAGGTCATATTAATGTGACTCAATGGAACACATATATATATAGACATATATACACTACTACAGGTATAAGTGGAGGACAGAGGAGCATTTTAAAAAAGTAGTTACAGGTCTGTGAGAGCCAGAAATCTTGCTTGTTTGTAGGGAACCAAATACTTATTTTCCACCATAATTTGCAAATAAATTCTTTCCAAATCAGACAATGTGATTATCTGGATTTGTTTTCCATTTTATCTCTCATAGTTGAGGTCTACCTATGATGTCAATTACAGGCCTCTCATCTTTTTAAGTGGGAGAACTCGCACAATTGGTGTCTGACTAAATACTTTATTTCCCCACTGTATTTATATACAGAGTGCTTTCAGATATAGTAGTGTTAACAACTTGTTTTTAGCAATTAAGAAAGTTCTAAGTGAATGAATAAAAGAGAATCAAAAGCAAAATAATACTCTATGTGTCCAATCCTTGCCTTTGGAGAGCTGGAAGTGATGACAATGACTCCACAGAGCCCTAATCTTATCATCATTCAATCTGTTTGGGGCTACATGAAGAGAGAAAAGGATTTGAGCAAGCCTATATCCATAGAAATGACTGTCAACATTGATCTGAGGCACCATGCAAAATTTCACTTTGTGGAGTATCCTTGATCAGGAGGAAGGTGAGAGATCAGCCTAAAACTACATTAACTTGTTAATGATCTCAATTCAGTGGGGACCACAGTCACCAAGAAAACCATTGGTAACACATTACGCCATAATGTTTTAAAATCGTGCAGTGTTGCAAGGTCCCCCTGCTCAATAAGGCACATGTGCAGGCCCGTCTGAAGTTTGCCAGTGAACACCTGGATGATTCTGTGAGTGATTGGGAGAAGGTGAGATGAGACAAAAATTTAGCTCTTTCGCATTAACTCAACTCGTTGTGTTTGGAGGAAGAGAAATGCAGCCTATGACCCAAAGAACACCATCCCCACTGTCAAACATGGAGGTGGAAACATTATGTTTTGGGGGTGTTTCTCTGTTAAAGACACAGGATTACTTCACTGCATCAATGGGAGAATGGATACAGCCCTGTACGGTAAAATCCTGAGTGACAACCTCCTTTCTCCGCCAGGACATTCAAAATGGGTCATGGCTGGGTCTTCCAGCAAGACAATGACCCAAAACATAAAGCCAATGCAACAAAGGAGTGGCCAAGCCAGTCTCCAGACCTTAATCCCGTAGAAAACTTATGGAGGGAGTTGAAGCTCCGAGTTCCCAAACGACAGCCTCAAAATCTTATTGATTTAGAGATGATTTGCAAAGAGGAGTGGACCAAAATTCCTTCTGACATGTGCGCAAACCTCATCATCAACTGCAAAAAAAGTCTGACCAGATGTATGTAAATAAATATATATAATTGAGGGGGAGTAACATATATATATATTTGTAAACCATAAAAAGCTGGAGGGAGTCAAAAATTTGCCCTGGAGCCCACAAGACTCTTGTTACACCCCTAAGATAAGTGTTGGCAAGTTATGTATATTAAAGTAAATGAATAAGAGTTTCCAGTCAGACTTAAATGTTTGAGCTCTAACATCATAATGTTCTTTTTACATCGATGCAACAAGAGTATCAGTGATGATCCAGTTGCCATCCAAGTTTCCATATTCTGTCACTTAAGGTCACATGACATGTGGGGACTTTAGACTTTGATTACTTCATGCTGCTAGCTTATATTTCTCCTCGATCTGTCAGAAGATACTCTAGAACTTTAATTGTAATCCTGCAAGTAGCACTGACACTTTTAACGACACCGAACATTGCATGTATCCTTTGTTGGACAAAATCACAAGTGTTGTTCTAAGTCAACTAATTATAACATGCATTCGGTATTTGCTCATCCACTGAGTTCAAACTTAAAGACAAAAATAGGAGGCTTTTGTGGTGGTCATATGTTTGACAAGGAATAAGGCATGGAGCCAAAACACATTTGAGACAGATGGAATTTCTTGCTCCTGTGAAAATACAGTGCTAATATCATCATGCCTCTCCTCTCTTTAGACACAAGAGGATCTGTAGTACAGTGAACTGTCACTCGAAACTAACAAGCAGGACATGTCTCCTAGCAATCTGAGCTTCGGTCAAAAGTTCATGCCTTGGCAGCCCAATGCCAACTTGGATGGAGATTTCAGGAATGGTTAGAAAAATATTTTAATGTAATTCCCCTTTGCTGTTAATTTCTTTGAAAACCTTTAAAAAATAAAAAAGAGTGTAGACTAAGAATTCTTTTACATGCAAGGCATATTGCTTGGTATGATGAAACATGACAGGCGAAATGCTGCCTAACCGCTGGATTTTCTGCCTGCAGCTTTATCCTGAATATATCATGTGTACATGGTAGAGGATTATTGCTGTGTTTACTAAGCAAATAGTTTCAGTAATGGTTGTCGAAATGTAAGAATAAGGCAAAGTGAACAAATTGATTTCTTCAATGACTACTTCTTTTTCATTTACTTTTTGTTATTTTAGCTTACAGTGGATACGGAAAGTATTCAGACCCCTTTAAGTTTTTCACTCTTTCTTTCATTGCAGGCATTTGGTAGGATCCAAAAAGTTAATTTTTTGGTCTTTAATGTACACTCTGCCCCCCCATTTTGAAAAAAAAAAAAAAGAAATGTAGTTTTTTTTTAAAATGTTTAAAAACTAGAAAAAACGAAATTCACTTTAGCCCCTTTTGGGTGACACAATTTTAAAAACTCAAGATTCCTTTCCTTCTGTCTCCTTGAATGGTTCTACTCCTTTCATTGGAGTCCCACTGTTTTTAAATTTAAACTGTTTGGAAGAGCCCCTCACAGCTCAAGTGCATTCAGAGCAAATGGAATCTGGTTCAAAGGGAAACGGGCCCAAAGGGGTCAAGACAAAATTGTGGAAAGGGCCGATCTGGCCCCAAGGTTACAAAAGAATTTCCGCAGAATAAGGTTTCCCAAAAGGCGCGTGGCCTCCACAATCCTAAAATGGAAAGAAGTTTGGGCGACCACAACTTTTCCTCGCCCTGGCCGTCTGCCAACTAAGCAATCGTGGGGGAAAATGTTTGGGGAGAGAGGTAAAAAAAGAACCCAAGATCACTTGGTGAGTCCAAGGGTGCATAGGGAGAGGGGGAAAATTCCCAAAGTCAGCTATCACTGGAGCCTTCACCATCGGGGGTTTAGGGGAAGTGGGGCCCAAAAAGCCCCTTTTCCCCAGTCAAGACATATAAAGCACTCCCAAAAGTGTGCAAAAAAACACTGAAGGGGCTCCCGACTATGGGAAAAAAGATTCTCTGGCCCGATGAGATGAAAATTTTAAGTTTTTGGTGTTAATTGTAAGCAGTATGTTGGAGAAAACCCTGCACTGCTATCACCTGCCCAATACAATCCCAACAGTGAAACGGTGGTGGCAGTATTTTTGCTGGGGGGTTTTTTCAGCTGCAGGGGCAGGATGACTGGTTGCAATTGAAATAAAGATGAAGCCGCCAAGTACAGGATATCCGGATGAAAACCTCTTCCCCGAGTGTTGGACCTCAGACTGGGCCCAAAGGTTCACTTACAACAAACAATGGGGCCTAAGCACACAGCTAAAATAACAAAGCATGACTTTACAACAAAACTGTGCCCGGGCCCCGTGGGAATAATAACGGGGAAATAATAGACTTCCAAAGCGGTAGATTATAGGTACTTTTTTGAATTAGGTAATAGGCCCCCCCAGTAAGTTCAGATTTATTTCCGCAGGTAAAGAGGTACATAATCCCAGTTAGGTAGCCCTCAGTGGGTATATAGGTCCCCTTTGTAACAGAAAATTAAAGGCCCCAAGAGGTAGGGGGGTATATAATCTTACCCCCTTGGTTCTACATAACCCTCTTTGTAGGTAGGTAGGTATATAGGGTCCCCCCATAATAGGTATTTTGGGCCCCCACAATTAATAGGTGTTAGGGCCCCCATTAGGAAAGGGATTAATTTGGGCCCCTAGTTAGGTAGGTAAACAAGGGCCTTTCCCCCATTTAATTTTTTTAGGTAGAAAGGGGGTTCCCCCAGTAATTAGCCCGGCAGATAGGGCTGCCCCCAGTAACTAGCCCGGTAGCTAGGGGGCCCCCAGTAAATTTGGGCAGGTAAAAGGGCTGCCCCAGTAACAGCCAGGGATAGGGCTGCCCTCATGAATTAGCCAGGTAATAGGGGCCCCCAGTAATTAGCCGGTAAAATTTTGGCCCGTCCTCAAATAATTAGCCAGTTAGCTTGGGCTGGGCCCCAGGGAATAAGCCCGAAAAGTAGGGCTGCCTGCAGTAAATTGCCAGGTAAGGGGGGATGTCCTCAGTAAATTTGCCAGGGGGGGGGCCCAAAAATTAGCCAGATTGGGGCCAAATAATTAACCTTTTAGGGCCAGTAATTTTGCCCTGGTAGGGGCCGTACCCGGGAATTACCAGGTTTGGGCCCGTAATTAGCCAGCTAGGGGCCCCGTAATTTACCAAACTAGGGGCCCAGCAAAATTTAAAACCCCTTGAGGCCCGGGGAAATTAAACCGGTAGAAAACCCCGTTAATTAGCCCGGAAGGGCCAAGTAATTAAAAAGGTAAGGTCAGGCCCCGTAATTAAACCAGGTAGGGTCAGTAAATTTTTTTAGATGGGGCTTTTGTGCCGTAATTAAGGCCCGGTGGGCCCAAAATAATTAGCCAGGTAGGGCCCAGTGCCAGTAATTTTAAAACCCGGTAGGACCCGTAATTTTAAACCCGGTTGGGCTAGTAAATTTAAACAAAGGGAGGGCCCCGTAAAAATTTTTCAAAATTGGGCCCGTAATTAGCCAAAGGTTAGGGCCAGTAATTGGCCCGGGGTTTTGGGCCCGTAATTTAACCCTGTAGGGCCAGTAATTAGTCAGGGGTTTTGGTCCAGTAATTAAAACCCGGTAGGGCCGTAATTTAAAACCTTGGAGGGCCAGTTTAAATTTTGCCAGGTTTGGGCCGTTTAATTTTGCCAGGTTGGACCGTTAAATTTAACCCCCTTTGGGCCCCGGGAATTAGCCCGGGGAGGGCCCGTAATTTAAACCAGGGAGGGCCAGGTTTAATTTTAAACCCTGTAAAAGGGCCCGTTTTGAAAAGTCAGGTAGGTCCAGTTAATTTTAAACCCGGTAGGGGCCCCTAAAATTTAAATGTAGGGGCCCGTTAAATTTGCCAGGTAGGGGGGCCCGTTTTAACCACATTTGGGCCAGTTAATTTAAAAAAACTTTGGGGTAATAAAATTTTGGGCCGGTTTTTGGGCCCGTAATTAACCCCGTAGGACCAGTTTAATTTTGCCCGGTAGGGCCCCGTAATTAACCAAATAGGGCCTGTAATTAAGCTCATAGGGGGAAGTAAAATTTACCCGGTAGGGCCTGTAATTTTAAACCCCGTAGGGCCCCCCGTAAATTTTTCCAGGGAGGGCCCAGTGCCAGTTAAAAAGCAAAGGAGGGCGAGTAATTTTTAAAAACCCGGTAGGGGCAGTAAAATTTTTCCATGTTTTGGCCCGTAAATTAGTCGGTAGGTCCCCGTAAATTTTAAAAAGGTGGGGCCCGTAAAATTAAACCCTGTAGGGCCCGTAATTTTGCCAGGTAGGGCCCGTAATTATCATTGGGGCCCGTAAATTTAAACCCCATAGGGTCATAAATTTGCCCCGGTTTGGGCCCGTTTAAATTTTTTTAAGTTTGGACCCGTATTTAGCCCGGGAGGGCCAGGGAAATTAACCAGGGAGGGCCTTTTTAATTTAAACAAAAGTAGGGAAGGGAATTTTGCCAGGTAGGGGGCCCGTAATTTACCCTAGGGCCAGTTTAAATTTGCCCAGGTAGGGCCTGTGCCAGTAAATTTGGGCCCGGTTTGGGCGGTAATTAACCCGGGAAAGGGGCCCGTAATTTTGACAAAGGGGGGGCAATTAATTAAACATAGGGGAGTAATTAGCCCGGTTTGGGCAGTAATTAATTTCATAATGCCAGTAATTTGCCAGGTAGGGGCCCGTAATTTGCAAAGGTTTGGCCGGTTTAATTTTAACCAAAAATTTGGGCCAATAAAATTTGCCCCCGGGGAGGGGCCAGTAATTAGGGCCGGTGGGCCAAATAATTAACCATGTTTGGGCCCGTTTTTTTTGTCAGGTAGGTCCCGTTTAAATTTTCCAGGTAGGGGCCCGGGAATTTAACCCTTTTTAGGGCCCGTAATTAGGGCCCGGGAAAGGGCCCGTAATTTAAACCCCAAAAAGGGCCAGTAAAATTAAAAACCCCATTAGGGTCAGTTAAAATTTGCAGGTTGGGGCCCGTAATTAACCACGTAGGGAAAAGTTTAAATTTGCAGGTAAGGGCCCGTTTAAATTTAAAAAGGGAGGGCCTGTAATTTAAAACGTAGGGCCAAAATAAATTTTCCAGGTAGGGCCTGTTAAAATTTACCCCCGTTTTGGGCCCCCCCCCCCCCCCCCACCCCCCCCCCCCCCCCCCCCCCCCCCCCCCCCAAAATTAACAAAAAAAAAAAAAAAAACCAAGGTTTTTTTTGGGCCAGTGCCAGTAAAATTTGCCAAAGGTAGGGGATTTTAAAATTAAACCAAAGGGGGGCCATTAAAATTTGACAGGTAGGGCAATAATTAATCACATAGGGCCCGTAATTAGCCAGGTAGGGCCAGTAATTAAATAAAATAATGCCCAGTAAAATTTGCCAAGGGAGGGGCCCTAGGGCCCCCTAATTAGCCGGGAGGGCCCTTTAAAATTTAAAAGGTTTGGGCCCCGTAAATTAGGGAAAGGGAGGGACCAGTAATTAAAAAACTTGGGTCAGTAATTAGCCAGGGAGGGCCCCAGGGCCCGTAATTTTGCCAGGGAAAGGGGCCCTTAATTTAAAAGGTAGGGCCAGTAATTAGCCAAAGGTTTAAAGGGCAGTAATTAAAACCCCATAGGGTCGTAAATTTGTCAGGGTTTTGGGCCCGCCAAATTAAACCCCTGTAGGGCCCGTAATTTTAAACCCCGTTTTTTTTTGGGCCCAAAAATTAGCCAGGTGGGCCCGTAAAATTTAAAGATGTAGGGCCATAATTTGCCAGGTAGGGCCAGTTTTTAAAAAAAAAAATTAAAAAAAAAACCCAAAAACCCCCTAGGGCCCGTAATTTGCCAAATTTGGGCAGTGCCCGTAATTTTTGCCAGGTAGGGCTAGTAAAATTTAAAAATGGAGGGCAGTAATAAGTCAGGGTAGGGCCAGTAATTTGCCTGGAAGGGGGCAGGTTTTTTTGCCCGTTTAAGGGGGAGTTTTTTAACCCGGTAGGGCCAGTAAAAAAGCCAGGGGGGGCAGTAATTAACCACGTAGGGGCCCGGGAACTTTGGGCCCGGGGGGCCCGTGCCAAATAATAAGCCAGGTAGGGCCGGGAATTAACCCAAAGTAGGGCAGTAATTAGGGCCCGGTAGGGCCAAGTAACCGAAAAAGCCAGGTTTTGGGGAGTAATTTTCCACGTTGGGCCAGTAAAATAAACCGCTAGGGCCAAATAATTAGCCAGCTAGGGCCCGCAATTAAAACCCCGTAGGGCCCGTAAAATTTGCCAGGGGAGAGCAGTAATTAGCCCGGGAAAGGGCCCGTAATTAAAAAATAAGGTCAGTGCCAGTAAAATTTGCCAGGTTAGGTCGTAATTATTCAGGGGGGGCTAGTTTTTCCAGTAATTAGCCAGGTAGGGCCCCAAAAATTGCCAGGTTAGGGGGCCCCCCGGGGGCCCGTAAAAATTTAACCCGGGTAAAGGGCCCGTAATTAACCAGGTAGGGTAGTAATTAGCAGGTAGGGCCAGTTAATTTAACACATAGGGCCAGTTTAATTGCAGGTAGGGCCGTAATTTGCCCGGGAAAGGGGAAATTTAAATTAAAAAAAAGTAGGGGCCCGTAATTTTGTCAAAGGGAGGTCCCGTAATTTAACCCGGTAAGGGTGCAAAAATTTAAACCCCCTAGGGCCCCGTAATTAGCCCGGGAGGGCCAGGGAATTAGCCAAAGGGAGGTCCAGTTAAAATTTAAACCCCTTTTGGGCCAGTAATTAGCCCCGGTTTGGGCCAGTAATTTGCAGGGAGGGCCCGTAATTAACCATGTTGGGCAGTAATTTGTCAGGTAGGTTTGTTTAAATTTAACCCGGTGGGGGCCCGTAATTAAAAACCATGTAGGGGCCCGTAAATTAAACCAGGGTTAAAGGGGCCAGTATTTTAAAACATAGGGCCAGTAATTAACCACATAGGGTCAGTAATTAGCCAGGTAAAAGGGAGTTTAAATTTAAACCCCGTTTGGACAGTAATTGGCCCCGGTAGGGCCAAAAATAAAATTAAAACCCGGTAGGGGCCCGTAAAATTTAAACCATAGGGCAAGTAATTAGCCGGTAGGGCCGGGAAATTTTCCACGTAGGGCCAGTAAATTTGCCCCGGTAGGGCCCGGCCAGTAATTAGCCAGGTAGGGGAGTAAAATTTAAACCCGGTAGGGCCAGTTTAATTTTAAAAATGTAGGGCCGTTTAATTTGCCCGGTAGGGCCAGTAAATTTAAAAAAAAATAGGGGTAGTTTAAATTTAACCCGGTAGGGCCCCGAAAATTTAAACAATAGGGCAAGTAATTTGCCAGGTAGGGCCCGTAATTTACCAAAGTAGGGCCCGTAATTAGCCAGGTGGGCCCAAATGCCAGGGAATTAGCCCGGTAGGGCCCGGGAATTAACCCGGTTAGGGCCCGTAATTAAAACCCTTGTAGGGCCCGTAATTTTGCCAGGTAGGGCCAGTTAAATTAAAAACATAGGGCCCCCCCCCCCCCCCCCCCCCCCCCCCCCCCGCCCCCCCCCCCCCCCCCCCCTTTAATTTTTAAAACCCCATAGGGTCAGTAATTAGCCAAAGGTGGGCCAGTCAATTTTAAACCCCGTAGGAACCCGTAAAATTTGCCAAAGGGAGGGCCGTAATTAAACCCGGGGGGGGCCCCGTAATTTTGGGCCCCTAGGGCAAATTTAAATTTGCCAGGTAGGGGCCTGTAATTTTACCACGTAGGGCCCGTAATTAGGGCCCGGGGGGGCCAGTGCCGTAATTAGCCCCGGTTTGGGCGAGTAAAAAAACCAGGGGAGGGCCCGTTTAATTAAAACAAAGGGAGGGAATAATTAATCACATGGGCCCCGTAATTAGCCCGGTAGGGCAGTAAAATTTCCCTGTTGGGCCAGTAATTAGTCAGGGGGGTCAGTTTAAATTTAAAAAGGTAGGGCCACGTAATTTTACCAAAGTAGGGCCAGTAATTAGCCAAGGGAAAGGGCCCGTAATTAAAACCCCATAGGGCCCGTAATTTAACCCCAAAAAAGGGTCAGTTAAATTTGCCAGGTAGGGGCCCGTTTTTAAAACCCGGTTGGGCCTTTTAATTAAGCACGTAGGGCAAGTAATTTGCCAGGTTGGGTGTTTAATTTTTCCCCGTAGGGCCCCAAAAGGAATTAGCCAGGTAGGGGGCCAAATGCCGTAATTTTGCCAGGGAAGGGCGGTAATTAAAAAGGTAAAGGGCCAGTAATTAGACAGGTAGGGCAATAATTAATCACATAGGGGGGCCAAAATTTAAATTTGCCAAGGTAGGGCCCGTAATTAACTACATTAAAAGCCCGTAAAATTTGCCAGGTAGGGCCCCTAGGGGGGGGGGCCCGTAAAAATTTTTCCAGGGGGGCCATTTTAACCCCGGTTGGCCAGGGAATTGCAAAGGGAGGGGGCAGTAATTAACCAATAGGGTCAGTAATTAGAAAAGGGGGGCCCAGGGCCCGTAATTTCCCGGGAGGGCATTAATTTAAACCCGGGGCCCTAATTAAAAAGGGAAGGACAGTTTAACCAATATTATAAATAGGGCCCCTTGGGCCCCCAAAAATTTAACATTAGGGGCCATAATTAACCACTAGGGCCTAATTAGCCAGGGTGGGGCCTTTAATTAAACAGTGGGCCCGTTTTTGCCAGGGAGGGCCATAATTTTAAATCACGTGGCCGTAATTTGCCCATAGGGCCATCCTTTAATTAGCCCGGTAGGGTTTAATTAACAAGGAGGGCCAGTAAAAGTCGGAGGGCAGTAATTTGCCGGAGGGCATAATTACCGAAAAGGGCCAAATTTTTAAAACCAGGTAGGGCCAGTAAATAGCCCGGGAAGGGCCCTAATTAACCACTAGGCCAGTAATAGCCAGGGAGGGCCGTAATAACCACATAGGGCCAGTAATTAACCCCTAGGGCAGTAATTAGCCCGGGGGGGCCGTAATTAACCCCTTTGGGCCGTAATTAGCCAGGTGGGCCAGTAATTAACCCGGTAGGGCCGTAATTAAGACATTGGGGGAAGTAATTGCCCGGTAGGGGTGTAATTTACCCCGAAAAGGGCCAGTAATTAGGGCCCGGGAGGGCCAGTGCCAGTAATTAAACCAGGTAGGGCATAATTAACCAGGTAGGGCCAGTAATTAACCATGTAGGGCCAGTAATTAGCCAGGTAGGGCCAGTAATTAACCACATAGGGCAAGTAATTAACCAGGTAGGGCCTGTAATTAAGCACATAGGGCAAGTAATTAGCCAGGTAGGGCCTGTAATTTACCACGTAGGGCCAGTAAATTTGAGGTAGGGGCCCGTGCCCGTAATTAGCCAGGGAGGGGAGTAATTAAACCCGGTAGGGCCCTAATTAACCATGTAGGCATAATTAGCCAGGTAGGCCTAATTTTAACCCCATAGGGCCCGTAATTAACCCCATAGGGTCAGTAATTAAACCAGGGAGGGCCCGTAAAATTTAAACCCCGTAGGCCGAAATTAGCCAGGTAGGGCCAGTAATTAACCAGGTAGGGCCTGTAATTAAGCACGTAGGGCAAGTAATTAGCCAGGTAGGGCCTGTAATTTACCACGTAGGGCCAGTAATTGCCAGGTGGGGGAGGCCAGTAATTACCAGGTAGGGGAGAATTAAAAGGGAGGGCCCGTAATTAGAAAAGGTAGGGCCAAAAATTAAACACATAGGGCCCTAATTAGCCGGTAGGGATAATTTAAAACATAAGCCCGTAATTCCAGGTAGGGCCCTAATTGCCAGGTAGGACCATATTAACCACTAGGGGGCCCGTAATTAGCCAGGTAGGGCAGAAAATTTCCAGGGAGGGGCCCGTAAATTTAACCTGAGGGCCCGTAATTATCAGGTAGGGCCCTAATTAACCGTTTGGGGCCCCTAATTTTCCATGTGGGCCAGAATTAGCCCGGGAGGGCCAGTAATTAACCCCAAAGGGCCGTAATTAAACCCCATAGGGGCAGTAATTACCCGGAGGGCCAGTAATTTAAACCCCGTAGGGGCCAGAATTAGCCAGGTAGGCCCCGTAAAAAACAGGTAGGCTGTAATTAAGCAGTTTGGGGAATAATTAGCCAGGTAGGGCCAGTAATTAACCATGTAGGGCCAGTAATTAGTCAGGTAGGTCCAGTAATTAACCAGGTAGGGCCAGTAATTAACCATGTAGGGCCAGTAATTAGCCAGGTAGGGCCAGTAATTAACCACATAGGGCCAGTAATTAACCACATAGGGTCAGTAATTAGCCAGGTAGGGCCAGTAATTAACCAGGTAGGGCCTGTAATTAAGCACGTAGGGCAAGTAATTAGCCAGGTAGGGCCTGTAATTTACCACGTAGGGCCAGTAATTAGCCAGGTAGGGCCAGTGCCAGTAATTAGCCAGGTAGGGCGAGTAATTAACCAGGTAGGGCCAGTAATTTGCAGGGAGGGCAAAAAATTTAAACAATAGGCCAGTAATTACCCGGGGGCCCGAATTAAAATACTAATGCCAGTAAATTTGCCCGTAGGGCCGAGGGCCCGTAATTGCCAGGGAGGGCCATTAATTTTAAACCCGGAGGGCCGTAATTAGCAAGGTAGGGGCAGTAAATTTAACCAATAGGGGGCAGTAATTAGCCGGTAGGGGGAGGGCCCGTAAATTAGCCAGGGAGGGCCATTAATTAACCAGTTAGGGCCAGTAATTAGCAAGGTAAGGACAGTAATTAACCAATAAAGGGTCATTAAAAAGTCGGTAGGGCCGCAATTTTAAACCCTGTGGGCAGTAATTAACCCCCGTAGGGCCAATAATTAGAGGTGGGCTGTAATTAACGAGTAGGCCAGTAATTTGCCGGTAGGGCCAAATTAATCACGAGGGCCCGTAATTTCCAATGGGCCATTTCCCGTAAAAGCCAGGGGGGCTAGTAAAATTAACAAGGTAGGGGCCCGTAAAAAGCCCAGGAGGCCCGTAATTAGCCAGGAAGGGTCTAATTTTGCCCGTAAGGGCCAGGTTTTTTAACCAGGAGGGGCCCAAAAAACCCAGAAGGGGCCGTAATTAACCCAGTAGGGCCGAAAACCCCAGGTAGGGCCGTGCCAGAAAATAAGCCAGGTGGGGCCAAAATTAACCAGGTGGGGCCAAAATTTGGCCAGGGGGGGACGTCCAGAAATTAATAAAGGTGGGGCCAGTAATTAGCCGGAGGCCCAGTAATTAGCCGGGGTAGGGCCAGTGCAGAAATTACCCAGGTAGGCCAGTAATTGGCCAGGTGGGGCGTACCAGTAATTAATAGGTAGGGCCAGTAATTACCAGGTAGACCAGTAATTAGGGGGGTAGGGCAGTCCCATTTTTAACCAGGCAGGGCCAAAATTAACCGGCGGGACCAGTAATTGCCAGATAGGGCCAGTAATTAACCCAGGTTAAGCCGGTACCGGGGCGGGTTTTTCCGGAAAATAAAGCGAATTTCAAACAAAAACCGACTCCAACCCCAGCTAACAACTGTTTTTTTTAGAATTTTCTGGAACAAGTTGGTAAAACAGATCCCCAACACAAAATTTAAAAATCGTTCCTGGGCCCCTGTGCTGCACAGCGCGCCGCCGAAGTGTATCTCTGAATGCACGGTAACTTTTACCTAACCGTGGGTTGGGAAAGGGCCGAAACCCTTACCTTCTTAAAAACCCTAATCCCAAACGGGAACAATTTGTGTATGGTGGCAGTTCAGGGCTCATGGTGCGCACAGCACTTAAACAGTTTAAAAATGTTTTACCCACTTTCCCTCCCAAAAACACCGTGACACAAACTTTCCCTCACAGATAACCGGTTCAAGTAGCAAATTTGGGGGCACTATAAACTCTCCAAGTCCGAACAGGGGATGTATTTGGGCAACCCCCCTTTGGCTGAAACTGAGCCTCAACTAACTAAATAATAGCAGGCCCTTTTCCAACCTGAACCGTTTGGGACCGCATCCGTGAGGTACCTTAAAGATGGCCCGGCAATTCCCCGTCCTCAGGTGCAGTCCTTGTGGTGAAGTGGAGGGCCCGGGTGCGACAGTCCTCTCTATCTTGGCAGTTGTCCCCTTTTTGTCAGGAGTTCTCTCTTTCCTCTGCGATGGGATCTGTTGCAGGCAGGGTTCCTCTGTCCCTGGAACGACTGTAAACCTGGGTCCTTTAGCTCAACTGTCTTTGTTTTTCTAGATCACAGCCTTCTCAAAATGGCCTTACTGTGCCAGTCTTATACCGTCCCTATTTGCATATACTGGAAACGGGGCATAGCGGGATCTTGTGGCCAAACAGTGAATACAAAGAAACAAATTTTTCAACGTCATCATGGGATTTACTTAAAAACCAAGGGGGGCTGTCCCCCATCCCACAAGGAATGCCATAAATTTGCCCGTAATTAGTTTAAAAAACAAAAAAAATACTCACTTGTTGTTTTTCCTTCCTGTTCTCTTGGTCCGGAGTGCGCCGCGCTCACAGTATAGTGCAGGCTACAGAGCAGGCAGCGCGGTGACGTCATTACATCATGCCGCCCGCATTGCAGGCACCAGGGGCTGAACCCAGGTCAGAAGA